>SNQJ01S0042036.1:58799-82364 GCA_010110895.2 Picea sitchensis
AGCCAAAGAACGTCAGAGTAGTTCACATGTTCAACGTTCGGGTGATTTGTGTTGTTGTGTTGGTAGATCCTCCAAAGCCCGAAGCTTCGGAGTGTCAGAGTCACGAAGCGTCGGAGCGCTAGTCCGAGTCAGTTCGATATTCGGAAGAATTGGCATGTTGTGTGGTTAAAACTCTTCAATCCTGAAGTAGCGGAGTGTCGGAGCCCTGAAGCTCCGGATAAGCGCCTTGTGGCTAAGCCCTTGGTCCTATCCCTCAGTCACATGAGATTTTTGGCCGAAGTTAAGGGGCTAGTGCCCAAAATATGGATTTAGAGAGAAAGGGACTTAGAGAAGGAGCCTGCAGGATTATGTTTTGTACGGACTTGCATTTGAGGGAAGCCAAAGGGGCCTGTGAACATTAAGAGGGATCCAGCAGGGATCTGAGAGCTAATTCAGCTCCTGGGTAGAACGATTCTAGACCGAGAAGTCGTGCAAACCCAGAGGAGGGGTGGGGGTTTGCATCATAGCACATTACTTGGATTGTTTTCTTAATGATGGTGAGTAAGTAAAATAGCAATGTTGTATACCTTGAATAGCATATATGTATATATGTATTTTTCTCCTCATTTCAAGGATGGTACACATGGTAAACCCTAAAATCTTCAAGGCATAAGGCCAGTCAACAACAAGGCTATATATATATATATATATATATAATTTTAAGGTCACGACTAAGCCAAACATCAAATTGGTGTATGAGACTCCCTTGTTTGTGGGACAAGAAACCCCTTTGACATAGCAATTTGACTCCCAAAGTCTACTAAAGTTTACATACCCTACCTTATCTATTTCTAAAACAACTTAATATCTATAAATAAATAATATATTTTACAAATATAAAATAAATTATTATAATATTTTAATATTATGACGGAATGAATTGATATTACAAACTTTCAAATTTGAATATTCCACATTTTACGAGCATTAAGCTTTTATGAATACACCACGAATCATCCCATGTAAACACATCCAATATTGCAATAATAAAAACATAACATGCTAATAGGTGATTGGCTTAAACATACTCATGATGTGATGTGATTTGAATGTACTTGTAATTTGTTTTCAAACAGTTAGGATAAAAATAAATTACCACAATTTGATTCTTTCAAAGAATTTTGTAACATGTTAAAAAACCTATGTTAAAACAGTTAAATGGATGACAAGTAGAGCTATAAATATTTTCACATTTTCTAATTTGAAAGATGAGATGACCTTGTAAAATCTATTTATTATAAATCCAAATCCATAATTTTTTAAATTTAGAAGGAGAATCACCTTATAAAATCTATTTACCGTAAATCCAAATCCATGATTTTTTTTTTAATTTAGAAGGAAATTGCCAAAATTGACGAATAACTGGTCTTATAAAATCTATTTAATATAAATCCGAAACCACAATGTTCAACTTTCTAGAAGCCTGTCCATTAACTTAATTCAATGGTCGTTGAGAAGATGACGATCCACTTACGAGTTCTTTGGTTTGTACAAGTAGGTTAGTGATTCTTTTTATTATTATATTTATTAATATATATTACAATGTCATTATATGGGCAGTTATATCTGTAAACACTCATTAACGAGGAAAGAAATTTGATGACACCCATAACTTTTTGACCAAAATAATTTCAGCAAGCAAACGTGTTAGATGTAGTGTAAAGTTTTTTGTTTTAGTTATTTGATATTATTTGTTTAATTTTGATCGAAATTTGGGGAAAAAATGTTGGATATATAAATTAGAAAGGCTCATTCTATATAATTTAAATGTTTTGTAATTAAAATTTTATTTTTTATATCAACTTAAAATATGAAATGATGTAATTTGGATGGTTGCGAGGAATAATTGTTATTTTCTTCACCAAATTCAATTGGTATAATAACATGAATAAAACTCATAATAAATATGTTATAATAACTTCAAACCTCTATATATTAGAAAGTTACTTAAAAAGTTACTTTTGATTCAAAATTGAATAACAACCCAACTGTAGGTATGAAAGAGGCATACAAAGTCACAGGGTAAGTGGATAAAGGTGGAGAAGGCAGATAGGCAACTTCTGGGGCTGAATGTTTTCGAGAGAAAGATTGAAAAAAGTCAGGATTGGTGGGCAACAGAGAAACGCCCACCTAAACGCGTTTTTATCGATAAATGGCTTTGAACAAATCATCTCTGACGTCAACATAATATTGATATCTTCCTCCTTCTCGTTTCTAGAAGACTGCGGGTATCAGTGGGAAACTTCGACTTATTCAACTGTCCAATTAACAACTCTAACGTGTTAAATATTTCTCTCTCAAAATCAAACACATTGGATTCATCCCCTGTCTCCTGCCTCGGCCCCTTTGCTTCTGCCCATATTAGCTGCTGCAGTTCAGAATCAAACCCATTGGATTTATCCCTGGCTCCTGCCTCGGCCTTTTTGCTTCTACCCATATTGGCTGCTGCATAATCAAATCTGTTTGGCCAGCACCAGAGCGATTACACTCCTCTGCATATCCATTCAGTAGTTGTAGTTTAGCCGTTACTATCATGAATGATTTACTGTCGAGATCCTTCTCCCGGGAGAAGGGCTCGTTCGATATCGAATCCGGTGGCGATATGGAAATGGCCGCCATGGACGCCGAGAAGAACCTTACACCATTCTTTTCGGAGGTGAGCCTGATGAAAACCGAGATGGAGCAGATCAGGCAGCTTCTCCTGAAATTAAAGGAGGCACACGAAGAGAGCAAAACGATCCACAAAGCGCAGGCCATGAAGTCCCTGAGAGAACGAATGGACAGAGATGTGCTGCAAATTCTGAAGAAAGCAAAGTTTATTAAAGGAAAATTGGAGGAACTGGACAAGGCCAATCTGTCGAGCCGCAAGATTCCCGGGTGTGGGCAAGGGAGTTCCACCGATAGAACACGCACTGCCACCACCAATGGCCTGAGAAATTCTCTGAAGAAATTGATGGGGGAATTTCAGAGTCTCAGACAGATTATCATGGCTGAGTACAAAGAGACGATTGAGAGAAGGTACTACACTGTTACTGGTGAGAAAGCCGATGAAGAGACCATAGATCATATTATTGAAACGGGCGAAAGCGAGAACATGTTGCAGAGGGCGATTCAGGAACAGGGGAAAGGGCAGATTATTGAAGTGATCCGTGAGATTCAAGAGAGACACGACACTGTCAAAGAGATCGAGAAGAACTTGCTGGAATTGCAACAGGTATTCCTTGATATGGCTGTGCTGGTCCAGACACAGGGTCAAGAGCTCGATAGCATTGAAGCCAATGTCGAGCGTGCATCCTCTTTCGTCGATGGAGGCACACGGAAGCTCAGAAAGGCAAGAAAACTTCAGAAGAATACTAGAAAGTGGACGTGCATAGGGATACTCATTCTTCTAATTATAATTCTCATCATAGTGCTCCCTCTAGTGTTGAAAAAGTAATTCAAGAGAACTTCTGTGCAGGATGGACTGTCACCCATTTTCTATATTAGATAGAAACAAATATTAGCCTCCACCTCTAGTTGTGATTTGAATTTGTATTATATAGTATTATAGCGTTGTATAATCATTTGGGCTATTGCCTTTGTTCGGTTTGTCTATCTCTGTTTCGGAGATTTTAGAACTATACAAGAGAGATCATGTATTGTTTCATGGTAGAAAATTGGAGGGGATTGGATCAGTGATGAAGAGTTTGACAGGCATGTCTGTTAGCTATTTAACAAGAGAGGCAATTTGTAATTCATTGTATTGATTTTTTAACTTGGTATTCCAATTTTTCATCAAAATGTTCACTGTCATGACAATGAGATTGTTGATTAATCAAATTCCTTGTGGAATAGTAACATTTTCCATTCAGTTTTATAAGATGCACTTCCAACTAAAAGAGTCATAATAGCTTGTACACTTCTTTCAACTAGCCAAGTTAAGAGGTCCCATGTATAGTTGTTGGCCAGCCAAGGATTAAGGCCCTCCATTCTTGTACACATTTTTCAACTCCCAAATTAAGAGGCCCAGCAAAGGATTATGACCCTCCATTCTTGTACACATTTTTCAACTCCCAATTTAACAGGCCCAGCAAAGGATTAAGACCTTCGATTCCACCATTATAACTTGTACACATTTTTCAACGACCCAATTTAAGAGGCCCCATGTATAATTGTAGGCCAATAAAGGATTAAGACCCTCCATTCCACCATTTTCCTATAACACCTAAAACCCTTACTTTTAACGGTTTGCAAATAGAACTTTCGGTTAGAATTTCCTCTCCTTTGATTTGAGAAAAGATACCTAGAATTATACAGCTATAGATGATTTGAGAAACAAGCGTTTTATTGAATGCCAAAGGCCAAGACCTTCCTGTTGTGCTGTGCAGAACCATCTCTGGAACAGGGCACCAAGGCTTCCTCTGCAACATAGCATTTCTTCTACAAAGCATCCAGTTCAGCGCAAGTAACAACAACCAACACCCTGTTCCAACTTAGCAACAACTCAGTGTGCTATGTCAACACTAACTTGCAGCTTAGATGGACAACAAAAATAACACAACCGGGGATCAAATCAGACCATGTCAAACAAGGCAGCATGCCCATAGCAACAATAAAACTTGACCAATTCAATGCACACACTAGCTTATATAATTTCGAGGAAGTAGGTGGTGGTCATCCTTGAACATCATGCCCAAGGCTGATCATATGGGACCATCTTGGATGAACCAAGGATGGACCAACCCCTGATTGATTTTCCCATTAGGCAACACAAATTAATTGTTCAGTGCTCAATGCCTTCTAAGCATTTGTTAGTATCCGTGGAACAAGTGCGCATGAATGTTAATCACTTTTGGCAAACGATATGCACCCTGCAGCAAAGCATTTAATGCTCTATATGCTGGAATATACGACATCTCATCTAAAGGTGTTTTAGATCAGATAGTGTATATCCCAATATATAGAACATTAAATGCTCTACTGCGAGGTGCATATTGATAGCCATCACTTTTTCAGGGATTGTGCCTTAAAAGTCTACCTCTAAATAGACAATGCTTTAAGGTATTTGTTGCACTTTATAACAACAATATAACTTGACCAATTCAATGCACACGCTAACTTATATAATTTCTATAATTTCTAGGAAGTAGGAGGTGGTCATCCTTGAACATCGTGCCCAAGGCTGATCATAAGGGACCATCTTGCATGGACCAACCCTTGATTGATTTTCCCATTAGGCAACACATCACTTTTTCAGGAATTGTGCCTTAAAAGTCTACCTCTAGATAGCCAATGCTTTAAGGTATTTGTTGCACTTTATAACAACAATAAAACTTGACCAATTCAATGCACACGCTAACTTATATAATTTCTAGGAAGTAGGTGGTGGTCATCCTTGAACATCGTGCCGAAGGCTGATCATAAAGGACCATCTTGCATGGACCAACCCTTGATTGATTTTCCCATTAGGCAACACAACCCTGATTGATTTTCCCATTAGGCAACACAACCCTGATTGATTTTCCCATTAGGCAACACATATGAATTGTTCAATGCTCAATATCTTTTAAGCATTTGTTAGTACCATAGTGGAACAACACAAATTTCCCCATTAGGCAACACAACCCTGATTGATTTTCCCATTAGGCAACACAAATGAATTGTTCAATGCTCAATGTCTTCTAAACCCTAATTCATTTTCCCATTAGGCAACACAAACGAATTGTTCAATGCTCAATGTCTTCTAAGCATTTGTTAGTACCATAGTGGAACAAGTGAGCATGAATGGTAATCACTTTTTCAGAGATTGTGCCTTACAAGTCTACCTCTGGATTGGCAATGATTTAAGGTATTCGTTGCACTTTATATACATGGCATGACTCAACCGTGGCTGCAATGTGGGATAAATCACATGAGCTTTCCCCAAGGGGCATCAACCAGAACAAAATCCATGGGCTTATTCAACTTATGTAGGAATCACAATGCCAAGGGTACTATGAACAGTGACCCTACCAATGGACCAAGGCCTGATTTATTTTCTTGTTAAGGCATTGTCATGAGGGAATCAACACACATGAATCATTCATTTCCCAATGCCTTCTAAGCATTTGTTAGTATCATAGTGAAACGAAAAGTAAGCATGAATGCTAATCACTTGTTTTGGGACTTGCACCCTAAAAGCTAGTGTCTAAATTGGCAAAGATTTAGGCCATGTGTTCCACCTTATGTACATGGCATGACTCAACTGTGACTCAAATTTGGAAAAAATCACATGAGCTTTCCTCTAGGGGAATCACCCTGAACAAGAGCCACAAGCTTGACCAACTTATGTAGGATGTGCAACAACAAGGGTACTATGAACAATGGCCCTGCCAATTGACCAAGGCTCAATTGGTTTTCTTGTTAGGTCATGTTTGCAAGGGAATCAACATACATGAATTGTTTAATGCTCAATGTCTTCTAAGCATTTGTTAGTTCGTGATCAGACTGAGGAGTGAGTATGAACGCTAATCACTTACTTATAAGAGTTTATAAATAAAAAAGTTTGTATAACTGATAGATGGAGTGACTATAATTAATTAACATAGTGATTGGTAGAACATTGATGGAGTGAAAGGAATTACAAAAATAAAATCTAATTTTTTCCTAAAATAAGAGTTGCAAATGCATTAATGCACACTATTCGTTTTTCCACCTCATTAATTCTCGTCATTTCCATGTTTTGACAAAATTATCCCCAAAGTTTGTTGATGGTACACCCCTTCAAGTTTACAATATAGTATGTAAAAGCTTTGTAGTTGGATTCATTGGATAGACCCATGTGGCCACTGCAAATAGGTCTAAAATAACATCTTCTCAATGTAGAGTGTATGCACCGAGAGAAACCGATTGACTACATCAATTGGAAAGAGAAAAAAGTTGAATGCCCTCCCCATTTCAGAACCAAATTCACAATAGTGAGATGAATCACTTGTGCAAAAGATATGGCATCCACGCACTTGGTGTGGATCAGTTAGACTAAAGCACTGCACCACCACACAAAAGGCCCAATGATCACAAAAGTGAGGAAGGGAGTGGAGTCACCAGTTGGTTATTGGGGAAACTACAAGCCCAAGGAAAGGGGGGAGTGAGGGGAAGGAAGGAAGTCACTGAGTTATTAAAATCCAATTTTAATGTGAACTTTGATAAGTATAAAGGTCTCTTTTACAACTAGGGAAACAAAATAGTAACTAGGAAAGTAAATAGATTTACCACCTAATTAGACTATGTGATGTAACTAGAAACTAAATGAAACAAAACCAAAATAAAGTGGAGAGAAAGGGAGAACAAACATGCCCAGGCAAAGTAAGGTCGAACATTTGGAGAGAGAGGGCGACCAAACACACCTAGGCAACATAGGGTCAAACATTGAGATGAAGACTAGCAAGAGTTGAGCCTCCCACCACACTCCAAAACACCTCACAGCTAAGGGATAGCAAGAGGTGCTCTCCCTACAACAATGTGTAGTAATCCTCCTTGGAGAAGGATTAAAGAATCTAAGAGAAATCGCAGGGGGGGAACCCTAGATCCAACCAACCAAAGTAACAAAAGGAAGGAACCAAGCCAAAGAGATGAGAAGACCGGTGAGGGTAAGTCTTTGTTGTGAGAGAGTTGATGGATACTATGGATTCAAGCAACCCTGGTGCTTGAGAGAAAGGTGTAAAGAGTTGAGTAAAAAAATGACAGAATTTCAATGCTCTTGAAAGAGATTTGAGAACCTAAAACTACATTAAAAGAGGGCTATTTATAGACAAAAGAACAACACAAGGTCATTCAAGGTACGACAAATAGTCATTGAGAAAATATATGCCTTCTAGCTACTCATTTGCAAGAGTGATCAAGCCATCTATGAATCTTAGGCCAACCCACAACTTTTTCACTCAAAAAGGGCTATCTAGTTTATTGATCCACAGGGGGCAAAGGCAGATGGCCATGTACAACCTACAGATGGCATGCCAGATACAAAGCAAGAAAGGGGGATATCATATTTGTGCCCACAAGAAATAGGAGGGCATTAGGAAACTTGAAAAGGCATTTCTAAATAACAAAGGTGGACCAAATCAAGCACACCTGGCAAGGTTGATCCAAGTTAGGTAGAGTATGTCTAACCAAAGAACCTAGAAGGAGATAAACAAGGCCAAATAATGATCTAGGAAAGGAGAACAAGGGGACCTTGCCTAGGCATTATACATTAAATGAGGAAAACACATTCACACACCTAAGCCTAGGCAAGGGATTAATCAAGCAAATCCTATCATACAAGTAATCCATCTTGAAAAGATGGACGGCCTTGTAGTCATCTTCAAGTATTGAGTGTATGGTTGCACTAAATGTGAAACACATGCACTACACTTGGGTTGAGGGGAACCAAAAAGAATGTAAATCTTGGAAGGGTGCAACTCAATTTGCTTCATAGTTGAGGCAGGAATCTTTGTCTAAAGCAAGATGAGATGAGGATCAAGGTTTTGGCTTGGTCCTTGGAAGTGTACCTCTCCACTTAAGTAAAAGCCCTATGGAACCTTTGTTGTTCTTCGGGAAGATTGTTGTGAGTTGGAAAGGGTGAACACTAGAGCATAACAAAGAGCCTTGACCTTAAAGGTGTGACCCATTAAAATACTCAAATACTCAAAAAATACTTGCTTGAGTGATGTCCTCCTAGAGCGCTTTTAAAGCGTGAAATTTATAGACATTACTATCTTTGTACAGTCCACAAGTCTTGTGAAAGCCAAAAAATACTTGCTTGAGTGATGTCCTCCTAGAATGCTTTTGAAGTGGGAAATTTCTAGCCATTACCATCTTTGTACAGTTCATAGGCCTTGTGGAAGCCACCATAGACTGCTTTGCAAACATATTGGTAAGGAGTGCCAAGGGTTTTGTCAATGCAATCAAGTGGAGTGTTTTTTATACAAACAAAATTTTAGATTCAACAGCATGCACATTAAGTTTTGAAGAAAAAGTCAAACAATGGTAACCCTACAATTTTTTGGTGTTCCATGCTTCCTTTTTGGACAAAAAGGCTTTAGTTGTACAATTGAGCAGCTATGAGGAAATTACTCTCAAAGGTTGTTGGGTATGCACCCTTGAAGTTTCTGTTATGAAAGAATAACTCCTTCAATCAAAACGGGGAGACCATGCAATGAGAACGAAGACCACACCAGGGCTTATTGGAGAATAGAAAGATATCCCTTAACTCGTAAGATAATCCCACCAATGAAATGACTTGGCACGAAGAAATTTGGCAGTTCAGAGAAAAATTATGTAATAATACACTTTCGCAAAGTTCTTTTCTTCTGGGATAAATGAGAGAAGGTTACACGGGTCCTCTTTGTGGGGTTATCTATGCATGCAAATCTGAGGTTATCTGATCCAAAACCTACCCCAAACTGCTGGAAGGAAACAGCATTGGTTACGACAATTGATCGGTGTTGACAACACTTAGTGTCCAAAATATTGGTCAATACATTTATACGAATGATGCCACATAAAACACATTACAGTATGTTTTGGAAACGATGGCATGATTGGTGATTTGCACCGTGTTGATTTTGAATCTGGTTGATAATGTTACTTTAGTTGATACAGGAACAACCATATCCTGTGATTTTGAATCTGGTTGATAATGTTACTTTTGTCGATACAGGAACAAGCATATCCTGTCTGTATAGAATTAAGAAACATATTTTCTCACTTCACTGTTTTAAAGGAAATATTGGCATATAAACCTTAAAATAAAGAAAACAAGTAAAGAAAACTCCTTCAAAGCAGAATACGAGTTTGATCTCAAATTACTTTTCACTGTATCTGATATGACAATGGCTTGGTTTCCAACAATTATCATCGGAATTTGGCAATGTCATTGTTGAAAAAATCGCAATTTTATAGTGTTGAAATTGTATTTATAAATGTTTAAATCAATTAAGCATCCTCAAAAATTTAGAGCACCCAAAATATGTATGTTAAATTATTGAAATCTACCATTCCAACTATTTTTCTAAATTTTTATCAATTTTTTAAATAAAATCAATTAAAAAAAAAAAAAAAAAAACATTTAAACTAAGTCATATGACAATTAGAAGTAGTGATGTATATGTCTTTTCCAGAGTCTTATTGAATCTGCTTAGATGTCTGTGCAACAGCAAACTGAAGTAATATGTCACAATGATAGTATGTTAAAGGAGCTGTCTGTGATGCTATGTATAAACTCTCACTCGATCAGTTATTTTATAATTTATGCGTAATTGCACTTCACTAACTTTAGAAAGTTCACATTTAGTATTAATTGCACAGAGAAAGCGAGGTGCGTTACTTGCTTAATTTCACTTCAATAATTTTAGGAAGTTGATATTTATTCATATTTAGTAATTATTTCACAGAGATAGCAAGGTGCATCTGCAGCTTAGTATGAGAGAGATGTTAACATTTATTTGGGTAATCTTAAATGTTTATAACAAATAATATTAATATTATATTGTAATCACAGTTATATATATATATATATATATATAAAAGAGAGAGATTTAGTTTGTATATTTAACATAAAAACTACTATATCGAAAAATAAGAGAAAAGATTCAAATTTACAAAAAAAAATATTATAAATAATAAATATGATATTTATATAGAAATATTTTTTTTTCTTTTGCACTTAAATCCATCTTAAATGATTAAAAAAATTACACATTAAGAGATTATTAAAAGATTTGATCTTCCTAAATACTTATCTGATCCTATCTGATCCAGAGTCTAAATTGATCTATAGAAAAATATTTTTACCCCGATTATGAGAACAATCAACTTCTATTATGAGAACACCAATCAACTTCTAATGATTTGATATTTCAAAAGTAAAGGGGAAAACACATGTTGTAAATTGATTTGCAGATCTTATCTCTTACCTGAATACTGTAATAGTCCTCAATTCAAAGAGAAGTTCGACTGTAAGATCAAATATAAATTGAGCACACGTTAACAAAGGGCACCAGCAATCTAGATCGTACATCTGAATTGGGTCAAATTCTCTACAGATAATCTCTAAGTTTCTGAGATGAATCATCTTAATCAGTCGTAGTCACGTCTCAAAGATCTGTGATCTATGTACAGATAAATAAGAACAGTGAGGCTCTCAACTTCAGCTGGCAGATTGAGTAGTAAGCATGTCCCAATTCCATTTTCCCCTGCTATTAGACGCTCTTAGATCCCCAGAATCTTGTTTGGAGGAATGCCAAAACAGTAACAGTTCTCCTTGAAACGATATAGCCAGGCAGGATAAAAAATTAAAGCTCAACTTTCATGTGCCCTGTAGGTAGCACTCCTGCAAGAAAATATATTCATACACCCCCTCAGAAATCCATATGAATATTTTCCATGGTAAACAAAGAGAGTGGGAAAAGGATAACCTTATCAAGATTTGCATTTACCATGGAATCCATGTGATTTCAAAGGATTGGATCTGTTCTGATCCAATCCTATGTCAACGGCATTTTGGAACTCATCATCCCAGCCCTGTGACATCTGCAACTATTGAATATTCAAGAAAGTGGAATTCAATGCTAACGACTGAACACTGTGAACTTACTGAATACTGTTTACTTACTAATAAAGTTTCAATTTAATAGCATTTTAAACTGTATAGTACCTGAAAAGTAGGATCTGCATAGCCATTCATACACGTAAATTGTGTATCCATCATCCCTCTGATAGCAAGTTCTTGCCTGTCTGCTCTACATTGTAAGCCATGTTGCAAGGGGGTCTTTTGTAACTGGTTAATCTGAGAAGCGGCTGCAGTTGTGTCAGGAGCAAACATCTTACTTATTGACGAGCAATGTGGCTGGAGCACCTGTAATTAAGCCACACAACTGAATGAGAATGTACATTTGTTTTCATTGCAATATACATTTTGATCAATGAATGTAGAACAATGACTAACAAATACTAGAAAATAATAAATAGAGAAGCCAAGCATAGCTACAAGCTACAGTACCTAAAAAATTGTTACTGTGAGACACAAAGAATAAGGAACTATTGTGCACAGGCAGAGACTAACGAAACTATCCTTAGTCTCAACAACTTCATCTGTGATAGAATTCCTAATATACTGCTAAGGATCCTAAATGTCAATCGCTAACTAGCTCTTAGAATATATGTTGTGTGCTTGGTTACAATATAACCATTCAAGAACTTGTTCCTTGGGCAATCTATAGATAGATTTCACAAATCACAGGTTTGATATTCTTCAGGAACACATTCCAACATTGAGTAAATACAGCGTTTTACCTTCTCAATAGAATAGGCAACTTACATCTCTAGTAAGATAACCTCCTTCCACATTACAGTCCAGCTGGGGATTAACAGCTGCAAGTTTCATAGAGAGGAACTGCAATACAACACAATAGCCAAAAATTAAAACATGAATGTACAAAATAAACATACTCTAGAGTCCACACTGGTCATCTGTTAAGCACACTGCATTTGCATACCTCCACTTGACACTGTAGTGCTTGTACATAGTTGATTATCTCATCAAGCATAACCGCTTTCCCAGTTACCTGCAAGCATAATGATTTCTCAAGATTAGCTTGTTGACGCACAACATACCTTATTTCGCTCTCAGGTCTCTGCCAAGTAGAAGTACCTTATTACATCCAGGGACAAGGTCTTGCAAAAGTTTCATCCGTTCGCTGATCTTTTCTCGTCTAACCTGTCATTCAAGAAACTGAATGTGCTATTTGCTTTCAAATCACTTCAAATAAGTTCAAATGATTGAATAAGTTAATCTTTTAAAGACAACATGCAGATCAAATCTTTCATCAAAAAGATGGGAACCATACCCTCTCTGCCAGACTATGGCTGTCAGTTGCTTGGCCTCTTCTTGCTCTCACATGAATGTAGTCTTGCTTGACTGATACAGAAGAAGGTTTCGCATTATCTACTGTTTGTTTGGGACAGCTTTCAGCTGTTTCGGCACTGTTACTTTCTTCAAGCTTATCCTTTAAATCATCCTTGTCTTTTGTACTCTCTCCAACTTTGTAGTGCTTTCCATTCCTCTCAGTCTCATCTGTTTCCTTGGTCTGTTAAGGACCAAGGTCGATAGCATTAGAATGTTTTTGTAATAAACAAGGATATTTCCAGGACTCAGTCAGATGGCACAAGTGTACAAGCACCAACTTTCTCAATGTCAAATGCACCTTATACTTGTGAAAATAAAAGGCTTTGAAAAGCTACCAGCAGAGCTGAAGACAGAAGAAAAACTAAGCATCACGCACAATTTAAAGGATGTTGATCAGGCAAGCAAAAAAGAATAATTTTTATTAAGTGCCATAACTTCATCCTTCAAAAGTGTAAACGAGGATGTATGTCTTAAGTTAGATAAAGATCATGGTTAGCTTTACTCCATGTCTTCTGTTACTATTTAGCAAAGAAAAAATGAATGAGCAGATGATAATGGCATAGAGGTCAAATGGGTGAGAGGTTACAAACTAATCTACTGCTACTAACCATTTATTGATTTAAAGAGTGATCGTCAGAACAAGTTAATAAAGATAATGAGAAGATGAATTATGTTATGCAGAAGACTGCAGAAAGGCTCTTGATGTAGAATATTTAAATAGCCTATTAGTAGCAGAATGCAGAAGGCATTCAAAATGAATATTTCGTCCCAAAAACATTTTGTTCATGAAACAAAAAAAATCAAGTAGTCTACAGAGATTATCCTCTGTTCCACGTTTAGGCACTGAGATTGCCATATGAGAAAATTGACTGACTGATAAAGAAAGTAGATAAGCTGTAAACCTGTTCCTATTTGCAAAGATATGGGGAACCTGTTCCTATTTGCAAAGATATGGGGGGTGGCTCACACCTTCTCTAGTTAAAGTATTAAAAGCCACAATTTTATTCATTTTTAGAAGTTTTCGGAAACAGACTTAGATGTTTGTAAAGTGAGATACTTGTACACGCATGTCTGAATAATGTATAAGTCCTTGTAAATAATAGTAAACTTGTGAAGGTGGTTAGCATTAGATTCCTTTGAATGGATTCACTTGGTCGCAATTTGGATCTCAACATGAAGAAAAATCAGTCAAGATCTACATGTGATGATCAAACATCAGAAATCATAGATGGGTTTACTAAACAAGATGTTAAATGCGGGCATATATTACAGAAGAAAGTGCCTCATCCTGAGTGACTGAGGCAGGAGATTGTTTTGTAGTCAGTGAACATCAGTGAGGACAGACGTCATTTTCTATAGAGTGAGTTGCTTTTCTTTTAGACTTAACGATGGATTAATCATTGCAGGAGAGAACAATGCATTCCATGGTGGCATCTATTGTTAACTGTAGTTCAACAGGTGGGTATTGAGGGACAGGATAAGACTTAGATTTTTAGATTCGATGCAATAGGTGGATGGTTGGAGATTTGTAAAGATTTCGGAAAGAAACCCAACAGACAATAAATCGTTCACATTGACAGAAAAGGGATTGAGAAAGCAAGTACCTTTGGAGGAATTGAGGGTACATCTGCAACTTTAACTTTGGGGTTTGAGAGGCATTTTCTTTTTCTGAGATTGATGATGTCCTTTGAAGTCAGATCTGGATGAGCATTAGTCTGTTCAAGTTCAGAGATTGAGGAATCATTTCCTCCTGATATATCAAGCCTCTGTGCCATCATCGTCTCCTCAGCTTCTGCTGCACAGGGTTGCTTGATCTGGAAATGGAAATGGGTGTGATGTGGCAAATCTCAATGCAGGATGACACCTTGGCCTCTGTTCCCGCTGGAGATTAGTCCATGTTCTGCATCTGCATGTTGCGTGCCTTCTCTCGTTGCGGCAGATCTACAACACCGACTACTGTACTCCACTCAGTTATGAGATTTAGTAGACCAACGTGCTGGTGCTGTTGCTGGTATCGGTATCTGTCGTAGGCTTAAATAGCGTGGCAATAGAGTAGAGTCGGCATAGAGAGCATAATCCTAGGATGTTGAGGGTCTACTTGCTGAGTGTTGGGGGGCAAGGCCGAGAAAATGCGGGCACCAAGGACGGGAATTTTGAGAAAAGTAAACCAAAAGTTGACTTGTGTGTCCAATGAAGGCAGTAGGCATTGGGGAAGTGTGAAGGAGGGTCGAGGTGGGTGTTTCCCAGATACAACTGCCCAAACCAAGGATCTCAGTCCGTAATCAGTGCCACAGACCCCAAGACTTCGAGCATACACTTATGTACAAGGGTTTTCTATTTTCTATGAGACATGCAAACTTGAAATGCCTAGGTATAATTTAAACTTTTTAATTTTTTTTTTTTTAATAATCATTTAAATTTGGTAAAATTTGGTAATGTAATTGTTGGTGAAATTTAATTTGGTAATGTAATTGTTGATGAAATATAATTTGGTAATGTAATTGTTGGTGAAATTTCAATTTTAAGTTATTTAAATCATGTTTTTAATACATAAAACGATTAAGCATTTTTAAAACTCTTAATTAGACACTCACATGGAATATGTAATCTCAACCACTAAAATTTACATTTTTTCTAACTTTTTAGCAGCATCCTAAAAAATCCTCAAACCCCTGAAATATATAATCTCAACCATTAAAATTTACATTTTTCCTAAATTTCTAATAAAATTTTGAAAAAAATCCTTGAAAAATCCATAAAAATAAAAAAACATAAAACATTTAAATTAAATCAAAATACCTACACATTAACCATTCAAATTTTATAGATAAACTACCCTTAATTAAGGAAGGAAGAAAAGATGGCCCAAATATTTTGGCAATCCTTCCTTAACTTTAAATACAACGAATTGTTTTTTATAAACCAGTGATTTGGCTTGAGGGGCTACCTTAACCTTCAAACACTCATGTAGGATGGAGGACCTATCCTAGTTCAAATGTTATCTTCCAAAAAGCATATACCAATGTTATAATTGAGATTTTATATTCCTCCATGCAACTTTAAAATGTAAAAACATATTTTAATAAAATGGACTATCTCAAACTCAGAATGATATTCTTTTAAAATAGAAATAAGAAACCAAAATATAACTACATCACATTATATTTTATAAGCATATTTTGCCTCGACAAGAAGAGAATCTTTGAATGCGACTCAAATTTTATGAAGACATTGTAATAAGTGTAGACTCGCACAAGAACCTTTTGAATTTGAACTACTTCATTGAAACACTTATCACTTAATGAGATTTATAAAATTTGCATGGTTTTGTTTTTCTAATATTAATATAAAAGATGGTAGAAGCTGATTTCATTGGGAGAGCATTCAATTTGTAGATCACCTAAATATGATAGAAACTAATTTCATTGGGAGAGCATTCAATTTGTAGACCACCAACAATAAGTTGAAGTAGGAGATTTTTTTAAGAAAGGTTGCAATTTTTTTATATTTCTTATCTTGAAATTGATAAACATATTTTTTAACTTAAATATTTCACCAAAACATATAAATTTAATTAATAATACCTTAGTATAGGGAGTTAAAATCCCTTTTTGGTACTTTTGAGATGGTAGTTTAGACTTTGTTAAATTGAACCTATAAACATGATTGTAAGGATTAATAATCCAATATGAATTAAGGGATTGTTGAATTCAATGGATCAACATGATTTTAAAGGTTAATAATCAAATTTGTCTCAAAGGGAATATTAAATGCAATGGATTAATATCATTGTAAGGGCCAACAATCCAATAAATTTAATACGGCTCAAGGGATTGTTAAATTCAATGGAAAAACATGATTTTAAGGGCCAACAATTCGATCTAGCTCAAGAGATTGCTAAATTCAATGGATCAACATGACTATAATGGCCAACAATCCAATCCACCTCAAGGGATTGTTAAGGTCAATGGATCGACATGATTATAAAGGCCAAAAATCTAATATGGTTGAAGTGATGTTAAATTAAATGGATCAACATGACTGTAAGGGTCAATAATCCAATATGGCTCAAGGGATTGTGTCTCTTAAGGTGAGTGTATACCTATATACACTAGAAACATCCTTCATAGTAGCACCAACTCATCAATTTTGTGGTTTCAACTCGAAGGGCCATGATTCACTAAGAGGAGGTTTGACAGACATGCAAAATGGTATCCAAAACCATTGTTGATTCACCAATTGGCTCATATGTCTATAGACAATTTGTTCTCTCCCTTTTTTCTCATATTGATTTCTTGTAGTTGTGCTTCAAATGTCCATTATTGGCCATAGTTCACACTATTGAGTGTGGGTTGAAGCTCACATGTTTATCCTTAATAGGGATGCCAATTACGAACACCTGCAACTATATCCTATTTATTACCATTTTCACACCAAGTGTGTTTTACTGTCTATCATACAAAATACTCCTGCATTGTGTCTAGAGGCTAAATATTGACAAGAACTTATGTTTTACTCACTACCTCGGTGAGTCAAAGGCTCGTTTATCACATATTATTTGTCTCCCCTATCCTTTGCTCATATGAAGCATGAATTAATTATCAAGATAAGATTTCAAACAATAAATGATAACAATAATAACCCTACTCTCTTTGGAAACACTCGTGTTGCAATAGAACATGTCTTTGATCCATCCAAGATGAAGACTAAAATCTTGATAATAGAGGGTTAAAAAGGAGGATCCATTGAAATATGTATGTTGAACCTAGAGAGCAACTTGTAGCAAATGGAGAAGAATCTATAGCACAAAAAAATTCAACGTAGAGATGAAATTCAAAATAATAGAAAACCATAACAAAGAAGCACACACAGTAACACAATAGTTTTTCTTATTCGGGAAAAATAATTGTCCACCTTGTTGTTTTCTTTTCTTTTATAAATAATGTACAAACTTAGAAACAACGATGCCCCTAAAATTAGGAATTCAATTGGTAAACAACTCTGCTTCTAAAACACAACAATGCAAATTGGAGATATTTTTACACATTCCATGTACAAATGGAAACTGCTAGTTACATAGACTATGTAACTGGAAATATCCTAACAATCTCCCACTTCGTAGTTATATCGACTAAGGTTGAATCTCCATGTTGAACCTACACCAAGAAAAATTCCTTCCATCCATTGTCGCATTATCCTGAGTCCTAACCTTGAGTATACTTACCTCACTTGACTACACTATCCCTCTAATGTAGTGGAATTTCACCCTGATATGTTTTTTTTATGGATAAAATTGGTTTCTTTGCCAAAGCAATTGCACTCTCATTGTTACAACAAATAAACATGGGCTCGTGTTCAATTCCAATATCTCTAGATAACTATTGCAATCAAACAACTTCCTTGGAAGCCTCTAAACCTGCAATGTACTCTACATTAGTACTAGAATGGGAAACCACCTATTACCTCTTACACTTCCAACTCACATCTCCTTCAAATATAATAAATATATACACACTAGTGGACTTTGTATTGTTCTCATCACATGTCGAGTGAGGATCATCAAACTCATGCATATGGAGCTTCATGCTTCCATCTCCTTGATAGCAAATAACATAGTCATTGATGCCTTGTAGGTAGTAAATATCCTCTTGACAATTGTCCAATGATCTCTCTCTAGATTTTCCATGTACCTAATTATAACTCCCACAACATGTGCAATACTTGGTCATGTGCACACCATTTCATATATAAGGATACCAACCACACTAGCATATGTCACTTTTTCCAACTCCTCTTCCTCTTGTTTTCTCTTAGGACTCATGTTGGTCGGAAAACTTGTTGCCACTCGATATGGAGTGAAATTTGGTTTACCTTTATCCATTCTAAAGAGATCTATTATGTTTTCCACATACTTTCTTTGGTTGATATATAACTTATCGTTTTGAGGGTTTATCTTCACCTCAATCCCAAATGATAGTGCAACTTACCTAAGTCCTTCATGTAAAACTCACATGAAAATTGGGACTTAGTCTCCCTGAATGGCTTCTTACAATCATTAATTGAAATAATATCATCAACATATAAGAATTGAATAATGAAGTTATTACCTTCTTTCTTGAAGTAAACAGAATGGTCTACTTTGCTTCTTATGAGCCCTTATCCCACAATATATTTTTCAAACCATTGGTACCATTTTCTTAGGGACTAGTTCATGCCATACAATTATCTCTTCAACCAACACACTATGTTTTCTCTCACTTGTACCAATCCTTTTGGTTGTGTCATGAATATTTCTTCTATAAGGCCACCATGAAGAAATGATTCCTTCACATCCATTTGCTCCAACTTCCAAATCATAAGTAGCTACTAATTCCAACAACAACCTAGTAAGGTTATCTTGGCCACTAGAGTAGAAAAGGTCTCCTCATAATTAATTCCCTCTACTTGAGAGTATCCCTTTTCTACCAAACAAACCTTATACCACTCCACATAACCATATACATTATACTTATTCTTGAACATCCATTTGCATCTAACCACATTCCTTCCTTCAGTCAAATTATATAAATGCCAAGTTTGGTTATGTTTCAAGGCCTTCATTTCTTCATCCATGGTTTTCTTCTAGTGAGGCGCCTCTTCACCATTAAGATCCTCTTTAACATTTATTGGCTCATTACCCATGGAAGATAAAGAAAAATAACTAAAATCAGTTGTCGCATAACCTTACATGTCAAGTTTCTTTTGCTTACAAAGGCTCCTCCTTAATTATGCCCTTGATCAAGTTGATCATTTTCAAGATACATATTTACATTGGTCCTAATGGAATATTTTCTCCAATCTAATATTCATCTCCTTCCTCTATAATTTTTATAGCCAACCCCTATGATAATTGTTGAACTTGATCTTCACCTCTAGACTAGAAGTCTAGAAATGGTATATGTTGTACCTACCAATACAAATTCTTCATATTGATCTCCACAAGTTTTCTCCTCCTTGAAGATCACATTTCAACTGTGCATATGTCGATGTTTAGATGAAATCCATGACTTGTAGCCCTTAACTCCTTCTGTATATCCAATAAACATGCACTTGATTGATTTGTTATCAAGAATTTTCATATTCACCTTTGGTCCATGCATGTAAGCCTCACACCCAAAAACCCTAAGATATGAAACATAGGGCTTCCTTCCACTCAAAGCCTCTTCTAATGTCTTGTACTCATCCAAACTTGAACTAGGTGATTTATTGGTCAAAGAGTTTGTCGTAGTAACCACAACATTCCAAAACATTTTGCTCAAACTAGCATCCACTTTCATTCTTCATGCTTTCTCCATTGAGCTTCGATTCAACTTCTCAACAACGCCATATTTTTAGGAGTATGTGGGGTGGTATTTTTCCTTGCAATACACTTAGGTTTGTAAAAAAACTTGAACTCTTTGACACAATACCCATCACCATTGTCGCTTCTCAAAGCCTTCACTTTCTTCCCACTTTGGCTTTCAATCAAGGCATCAAAGGTCTTAAAATTTTCAAGCATGTCACTTTTCTTCCTCGTGAAGTAAACCCTTGAATTTCATGAKAATTCATCAATGAAAGAGATCAAATAATAAGAACCTCTAGTGGAGACTATGTCCATAGCCTCACAAATATTAGAAAGAACTGACTCAGGTACCTCTTGAACTTTGTTGTTACTCAAGGAAAATTGAGCTGTCTTTTTSTTTTCAAGCACACATGCCTCACAAAAGTCCAAAGAGTCCTTCATATCATCAATCCCATGGACAATATTCTTAGTACATAGCTCTCGTAGGTTCTTTTCACCAAGATGTCCYATTAGATGATTCAACAACATGATGTTCAATTTCTTCAATGTTGTCACTAATTTTTCATTTTCATTGACACATTTCCACTACCCATGGCTTGAGTAGTCAYATACAACTTGTACAAAACTTCAAGCTAAACACCTTTGACCAAAACCAGAGCCCCTCGAACCAATCTACAACCTCCTTTAGAGAAGAATGTATCACCACCTACAACATCCATTTGGATCATTGAAAGTAAGTTAAGTTCCAATCCTAGAACATGATGTGTACATTCGCTATCTGCTTCACATATCCATCTTTGTATTTAAATTGCCATGTCTGATAATTTCATAATTGAAATCATCTCTAAGAAATGTTTTGCCTCCATGTTATTCTTCACAATCCATGAACCACATCTCCCTATGAGGAGTTATAAGGAAGGGATTTCCTAAATCAATCATTTATGCCTCATCATGGACATTGGTTAACAAACATTCTGAAGAGACATACATACTTCCCTCACAACTAGAAATCCCAACAATCAATTCTTCCTTATTTGATTCTTTATCCTTCAAAGGATTTCTCTTGCATTCTCTCTTCTTGTTCCCTCTTTGATGACACCTCCAACAAATCAACTCTTGTTGCTTCCTACTTTTGTTGGCATATCCTCCTATAGATCTAGATTTCCTCCCACTAGATATCTCCTCATTTTTCTCCTTGGAGCAACCCTTAGTCACCAAATCTTTTGAATCAAAGATTATTTCATAATTTCTTCGCCTTGTCTCCTCTTGCGGTGACTGACACATGATCTCATACAACTTGAGTTTCTCTACCTCTGTAGCTATATCCTATTTATTACCATTTTCACACCAAGTGTGTTTTACCGGCTATCGTACAACCTACTCCTACATTGTGTCTAGAGGCTAAATATTGACAAGAACTTATGTTTTACTTACTACCCCAGTGAGTCAAAGGCTCACTTATCACATATTATTTGTATCCCATATCCTTTGATCATATGAAGCATGAAATCCTTATCAATATAAGATTTCGAACAATAAATGATAACAACAATAACCCTAGTCTCTTTGGAAACCCTTGTATTGCAATAAAACACGTCTTTGATCCATCCAAGATGAAGACTAAAATCTTGATAATAGGGGGTTAAAAAGTAGGATCCATTGGTGTATGTATGTTGAACCTAGAGAGAAACTTGTAGCAAATGGAGAAGAATCTATAGCACAAAAACATTCAACGTAGAGATGAAATTCAAAATAATAGAAAACCATAACAAAGAAGTACACACAATAACACAATAGTTTTTCTTATTGGGGAAAAATAATTGTCCACCTTGTTGTTTTCTTTTATTTTATAAATAATGTAAAAACTTAGAAACAACAATGCTCATAAACACAAGAATGCAAATTGGAGATATTTTTACACATTCCATGTACAAATGGAAACTGCTAGATACATAGATGATGTAACTGGAAATATCCTAACAATCTCCCACTTCATAGTTACATCGAATAAGGTTGAATCTCCATGTTGAACCTACACCAAGAAAATTTCCTTCCATCCATTGTCGCATTATCCTGAGTCCTAAACTTGAGTATAATTACCTCATTGGACTACATTCTCTCTCTAATGTAGTGGAATTTCACCCTGATATGCTTTGTTTATGGATAAACTTGGGATTCTTTTCCAAAGCAATTTCACTCTCATTGTTACAACAAATAAACATGGGCACGTGTTCAATTCGAATATCTCTAGATAACTATTGAAAACAAACAATTTCCTTGGAAGCCTCTAAAGTTGTAATGTACTCTACATTATTACTGGAATGGGCAACCACTTATTACCTCTTACTCCTCCAACTCACATCTCATTCAAATACAATATATATATACACACTAGTGGAATTTGTATTGTTCACATCACATGTCGAGTGAGGATCATCAAACCCATGCATATAGAGCTTCATGCTTCCATCTCATTCATAGCAAATAACATAGTCGTTGATGTCTCGTAGGTACTAAATATCTCTTGAAAATTGTCCAATGATCTCTCTCTAGATTTTCCATGTACCTAATTATAACTCCCACAACATGTGCAATACTTGGTCATGTGCACAACATTTCATATATAAGGATACCAACCACACTAGCATATGACACTTTTGCCAACTCCTCTTCCTCTTGTTTTTTCTTAGGACTCATGTTGGTCGAAAAACTTGATGCCACTTGATATGGAGTGCAATTTGGTTTACATTTATCCATCCTAAAGAGCTCAATTATGTTTTCCACATAATTTCCTTGGCTGATATATAACTTCTCGTTTTGAGGGTTTCTCTTCACCTCAATCCCAAATGATAGTGCAACTTACCTAAGTCCTTCATGTAAAACTCACATGAAAATTGGGACTTAGTCTCCCTCACTACCTTCTTACAATCATTAATTGAAATAATATCATCAACATATAAGACTTGAATAATGAAGTCATTACCTTCTTTCTTGAAGTAAACAAAATGGTCTATTTTGCTTCTTATGAGCCCTTATTCCACAACATATTTTTCAAACCATTGGTACCATTTTCTTAGGGATTGATTCGTGCCATACAATTATCTCTTCAACCAACACACTATGTTTTCTCTCACTTGTACCAATCCTTTTGGTTGTGTCATGAATATTTCTTCTATAAGGCCACCATGAAGAAATGATTCCTTCACAACCAACATATTTTCTCCAACTTCCAAATCATAAGTAGCTATTTTAACATACATGTTTCCCCCAACTTGTAATTAATCATTTATTAATATTACCA
>SNQJ01S0042037.1:0-25706 GCA_010110895.2 Picea sitchensis
AGGAGGAGCCCACACACCAATTGGAAAACGGACGTAGGGATTGAAAGTATATGTTTTAGAGTTGTTTGGGACTGTATAATTAGAAAGTAGAAAGTTACAGGTTTTTCGTGACATTGAATTTATTTATATATTAAAAAATTTAATAAAGTTACATGTTTTTCGTGACATTGAATTTATTTATATATTAAAAAATTTAAATAAAGTTACAGGTTTTTCGTGACATTGAATTTATTTATATATTAAAAAATTGAAATAATAAAAAATTGTTATTTTATCAAATGGTATAACCAAATTCTATTAATAATTATTTAAAAAACAAATAATTATTAAAAAACAAAATAAAATGTGGATAATTTTATCTATTTATTTTTTTAAAAGAGTTACAATGACCATAAATTACATACGATGTTATCTTAGTAATAGTGTTATGGTGACCATGAGTGACATGTGATGTTATCAAAGTAATATATCATATTTTGTGAAGAATGTAAATCATGAGTTAAAAGTAATATATCATATTTTGTGAAGAATGTAAATCATGAGTTAAAAAGGTGGTATGGGAAAGGTGTTATGAGGTGCCATGGTGTGTTGACATGAATGTATACATGTGAATTGAGGTGAGAGTTTAAATCGTAAAGATGACAGGTTATTTAGGAATATTGTTCTCTTCTTTGTTTTGTTCCATTGTATGTTTAAATGGTTGATGATGTTTGCAAAAGGTAAATCTAACTATTAAGATTTGGTTTATCTATAAGATTTAGAATTTATTTTATATTTAAAAACTGTTTAAATGAGTGATGATGTTTGTAAAAGGTAAATCTAACTATTAAGATTTGGTTTATCTATTCAAAAGATTTAGAGTTTAGAGTTTATATTATATGAAAAATGTTTTTTATAAAGTTATAATTATGTTGTTTTTCATAGAGTGTATGAGAGGAGTTCAAGATGTAGTATATGTTAATATTATATTGATAAAATTGAAGATAAAGACATATAATATTTATTAATAGTAATTAAATATATTAATACTAATTTTAAAGTTAAAAAAATAATTATGAAGTCTACATAAATTATTGAAAAAAATAAGTTTATTATGTTTGTAGGCATTTTTATTTTGGAAATAGCATGGCGGGTACTAGATTGGAAGGTGGAAATACATCCAATAATTGTGTCTTCTTTAAATCTTTATCATCCAATAATTTAGTTTTTCAATTGTTAATGGCTCAGATTGTCCTCGACTCTTGGATTTCACGAACGTAGATCACTATGGATGTTGCACAAGGGCTAGAATACTTGCATCATGAAAGCAATATCAATTATGCCCATCATTACATCAAGTCCAACGATGTTATGATCACAGAGTCAGGCTACAGAGCATGAATATGCCATCTCGATGCCTGTAATCTCGTCGAGGAATATGAGGCACCTAATAATTTTGAGACACAAGGGGATTCAAACTTAAATACATGGGCCAGTGGTTTGCACAAAAGTCCCAGCCTAAAGATAATCGATGTGATGTCGATAGTTAATGGGATTTGTGTTGGCAGATCATGATCCCTATTAGCATTCAACCTCTGTTATTGATGTAGATGTGTTAGTATATATAATAATCTAACCTGGTACAAATCAAAGCATTGCTAAAAAAACTAAAATGACATCGGCATTGAGCTATAAGAAAACACTACAAATCTAAATCATCTGGCATCACTAGCCCCATGACAACCACCATTACCACTGTCCCTTGTACCAAGCACCCCATCACCCTTGTGAGCATCACCACTACCATCACCACCTGCACCAAGTCTCTCACCACCCACAAGAGCATCGACATCAAAATAACTCATAAAAATACCCTCGAGTGCATTGAACTGCAATTAAAATTTAAAATCTAGTTAGATAAACTTCTTAAGTACAAAATTTATGCGTTGACAATATTTTCAAATTTAGCCAGATTGATAGAGTTATCTAAGTGAAGCCATCGATAAATTGTGTGTGGGATCTGAGTCTGTGTATATGGAATCTAAGTCTACATAACAAATCCCCAGATCGTCAATGGGCCCTCTTTAGGATGTTGATGAATTGTTGAATCTCACTCATGTGACTACATCACTACGACATTGATATCCCCATGTACCTAGACCTTTGTGTGATGATATTACATGTAAACACTCAAATTAATAAAATATATTCTAAATCATTCTTTCAAAAAATGATGTGTAATTTGTATTTGGTTGAATTGATTAAAAAGTCGTACCTCATCGACTAGGTGAGAAAGTTGAGTACTTATCTATGTAGCATGGATATGTGGAAATAAACACTTTGTTATGGACTCATGCTCTAGTGAGGGTGGAGGACCATCGACAACACCCTTTCCTTTACCTTATAAAAATTTAACAAGAAATGTGAATAAAGTTAGCATGATGATAACCAAAATTCAACCATTTACTAACCATATACTTCTAGAAATCAGCCATTTACTAATTGAGTCTCTTGCATCTACCTTGTGTGGATGAGAAATATTTCCTTGTGTGGATGAGAAATATTTTGTTCAGTGAAAGAAACCCCATCTAACGCGGACACTTAGATTTCATAAAGACAAAAGAATATTACTTAATGCATTAATTCTATATGTATTGAAAGATGATCGATTGATGACTAATAAAGATAATTTTAAGCATGCACCAAAATTGTACAAAGCCCATGCCTCACCTCTAAATTTTGGCCTCTCTTGTGCAATTGAAAATATACATTCCAATCATCACTTGCTTACTTGATAATTTGTTGAGGGGTAACAACTCAAATACACTATCAACCATAAAATACAAATCGAGCTCTATGGAAATAGGTGGTGGTCTATATCTCTCCCCAGTTAAAGAAAATGTAATACTTCACAATGAAGTGTGCATGATGTCTATTCCATGGCATCCCTTTCTTCAACTCCAAAGATGCAATAGGCCAGACAAATCCTAGGGAAAAAGCAATGCTCACTCCTCAGCAATCATTGTCAATCAATCAAACTCCATATGTGAAAATATAAATAAATCAATGGTGTAAATAATTGCCTTCTGTAGTATAGAGTAAATTTTTCAACCTAAAAGTATTTACGTTAGCTTCTTGTGTGACAGTAGTTGGTGTTTGCTTCCAATCCTTCAGTTCGGTATCAGAGAGAAGGACTGGAGGCTATCTCCCTCACGGCTTGATTGGGATCATGAAAGAAGAATCTCCGTGGCTGAGAGAGGAGGGCCCAGCTACCCAGGAATCATGAAGTGGAGAGGAGATAGAGGAAGCGCATCAAGCGTTGAAGGATTCTTAGTCTGATCTGTGTGTTGAAGGAAGAGATCCGCTGTGAATCTGGCTTAGTGGAAGTCATCAGAAGGTCATCTGTTGAGTGGAAGAGTTGGGTCTCACCATGGTTCGAACATGGGCCTTCAATGATGGAGGATACAACGCTCTTCAACTGTTTCCTGGAATTTTCGATGAAAAGGTTTTCCAGGCATTAGATTTTGTTATTGTGGAATCTAGGCGGAATGGACCTCTGTTGTTTGTTAATAATATCAATACTTATGTTACCAATGAGAGAAATACGATGAAAACCATTGTGAGCCGAATCCATGAATCTATGATTCATGGTCTTCTTGATGACTTAAGTTTTAATTACCTTGCATCGACGTCTAGATCATATTATGGATCATTGAAATGTTTGAACCAGAGGTTTAAAGAAGGCAGCTCAGCATAGTAGAGCAATGGATTTACGTGATGTGTAATTTGATGAGATGGAAGTTTTTTTATCCCTATAGAAAGCAGTGGATGAAGTTGCCTAGGATTCCATCTAATGAGTGTTTTAATTATGTTGACGAGTCTCTAGAAATTAGGGACATAATTGTTCGGCAACTATGGATGGACAATCATAGTTGTAAAATGAAGTGATCGGAATGGCACTATGTTCAAGTCTGTTGAGCTTTGTTTTAATATGGGCATTTATTAAAGAATGGGCTTATAATTTGGGAATTTAGTAAAGAAGGTTTGTTGTATATGATTTGAATCAATGTAATTGAGCATAAGTGTTATAGTGGGTGTATGATTGGTTGTTTCTCCAAGTCCTAGAAGTTTTTTATTCTAGACAAGTTCTTAGAGCAGTAGCTAATGAGTTTCATATTGGTCTACCATAGGAAAGTTGTATTCTCCAAGTGTTTAGTAAGTCTTTTGAGAGTGAGGCCTAATTGTATTAGTGTTGTAGCACATGTAATAATGGAATGTGTATGTGGCATCAAGTTGTGGAATTGACCACTAGGTAGGTACTAGGGTGGTAGGTGTACTCGTGTCTAAGCTTGATGTTGAGTCAGAAAAGTTGGATCTTCGATTAAGGGGGAATATGAGATAGAGTAATCTCAAAGTGTGAGTTGGTTGGGACCAAGTTTGATTAAAGGAGACTTTAACACGTTGATGAACCATGTACATGAAAGGGATTCCTAAGAGAACTAGCGAGTACAACTGATTGACACCCATGTATCTCGGTATATGGATACAACATGGACATCATTATTGATCAATTGGTTGCACATACTAAAAGGAAAAAGAAACAAAAAGTTCAAGCAGTTATTAGTTTTATGCAGTACAGAAGAACCACAAAGTTTGAGGATGAAACTCAAAGTGAAAAAATCCCAAGTTAGTGTGTGCATTGTAAATCAGTGTCCCCATCATGATGTCCTTGGTCAACTGAAACCACTTGTATGTAAATTTTGTGGTAAGCTAGAAACCACTTGGTGTGATGGTTCGTGATCATCCAAAAACTTATTTTAATGGTTTTAGAGGTACATTTTGAGATGTAAGATGGAAAAAACATGGATATAGTAAATTGGTTGAGGGTAACCTATAGAAAACCCATGGGATGATTAAAGTTGTATCCATTAGAATTTGTCTTCTCCCATCATCAAATCGGTACAAATGAAACAAAAAGAATGATGCGGTATCATTATCTCTCAAGGCTTGTATGAGAGCATTTGTCTCCAGGATTCTGATAGCAACCAGTCTAAATATTTTGAATTGAATGCAATTAAAGGGAGGAACATCAATCAGTAATAAACATTCTAGTTATTGATGAAGTTTCTATTGTAAAAGAAGAAGTAGAAGTGTTGGAAGATCTTGTTGAAGAAAAATAAGATTGTTGAAGACTTTGTAGGCTATGAGCATGGACATAGTGAAGAGAGATCCCACTGTGAAACACATATGGATAGTGAAATTGAATATGATGTAAGGTTGTAAGCCTAGCTGAGACTTAAACCAGTAGACCATCATGTAAATAATTTTGTAAACCATAGAGGCATTCATGGTTAGCGTTAGTATTGACAGTAATTAAGTAATTAAAAGGGAGTGTTGAATGTGGTAATTACTACTGCATACTCCGGTGCATTTAACAAGTTAAGTGAGAACGAGAGACTTCACGTCTAAAAATTTCCTAGCACTCGAGATTATTCTTGACAAAATTACAGATCTTTCCATTGGTGTATATATACAGGTTCAGATTCAGTGAATTCTTGGTTTGATCTATCCCTGCATTTTCTGTGTGACAGTAGTTGTTGTTTGCTTCTAGTCCTTCAAATATGGCAATGAATTTGTTGTGTGAAGATTAAGAATGCTAGATCGACGAAGTGAAGAGATCTGCTACTCGTGGTGGTACTGTGCACGATGTAGCGCATTTGATGAAAGATAAACTTATAAAGATCACGATTGTTGTTAATCTGGAGGACACGTATGTAGTGAGCGGATGGCACTAGTCGATCTGTTGTTGCAAAATTTGTTATTTTGATAGATTTTTGTTTCTAATTGTTGGAGATTGGAGTGTGTAGGGAGTATTTCAAATAGCAATCCAATCTTAAAAGTAACTAAATAATATGAGATTTTTTATGTATAGAACTACTCAAAAGAGCCGGCCACAGTGAAATTTGAAGTGAAGAAGCATGGCCTATGACAAGCCAATCAATTTGCAAAGAAGAATGTTGGAGGTATTAATTTCTACCTACCAAACTTCAAGACTCTTCTCCACTGACATCCACCAACTATTGTTCCTCCACCGCCTTTCATGAATGCTCGAGAACATTCCACCGACACTCCATCCTTCGTGAATGCTCCATAACTTCTAGACTCTTCCATATTGTCTATAAAAACATGGTGATGTAAACGTTGCATTCAGATCGAACAATAAAATTTGTGTTTGTTCATTACTATGTGTTCATTTGGTTTTGATCTCTTCATCTTGGTATCAGATCACAGGACTGGGCTAACTCCCTCACCGGAGGAGTCGGGATCTGACTGGATTTAGCCTTGGAAAGTTGCCACTGCTCTATGATGGGGTTCTTTCAAATCCAAATCGAGAGCCCTTTCATGTGACAGGGGGAATTGGTTGCAGGAGATGGGGATTCAGGGGCTTTTGTTGGCACTGATGTCTGTGATGAACCACATTCACGTGAAGGAGTTGGAGGGGAACAATGTGGTTGTGGACACTTACTCGTGGCTTCACAAGAGCGCTTTCTCCTGAAGCGGGAATGCTTTCATGGCCTTCTCAACTGGAGGCACTTTGATTGTGTATGCATAAATTAAATATTTTGCGTCATTATGGTGTTAAACCTATTCTAATCTTTGATGGGGTATTTCTTCCAATGAAGTTTGATTAAGAAGCTAAGCATGCATGTAACACACCCACTATCGAAATTTAAAAAAAAAATTGGGTTAATCTCCGTCTGGGGACAAATCTCCCACAAACTGTATTAGCGAAATGCCAATCTTTGGTTTAATATCGGGATTCGAGGTATTTTCTATTGGGGTTTTGACACCCACACTATCTTGACAACTTCTGAAACCTGCGATCTCCGTGTGTTCCTAAGCGTATTGGCTTTCCGGCTAAGTCCCGGTCAATACGACCGCGTTCATAGGACCGGTCTCTTAAATCTGTCGGGCTTGGCCTTTCAATGTCATCGGCGCACAAGTCCCTAAGACTCTCGTGGCGATCTTCGCTAACTAGCCCCCTTGGATTTATACCATGGTTCATGTGACCGCTGACCATATGACTATAGCCGTATAACCAACTTCGCCGGGGGTTTCGGCATTCGCGATGACACAAAACACATATGCCCGGGACTCGCGATATCCCGATCCCCGATTCTCTCCTGTTGCTCTACACGTGTCCCTTAAATCAACGACTTATGATGGTATAGGGATTTCGAATATCGCGGTTTCGTAATGCAAATGTTTCATGCCCTTGAGAATCGATCACGGCGATTCGTTGCGAACAGGCCTTCTAGGATCCTTTGCCGTGTCTCACCGCTTTATTTCTTGGCTCAAATCTTATCGAGAATGGCGGATGTGATTTCTGTCGCTAATTTCCTTACCTTGAGAAAACTCGAAGGTGCGATCCTTTTCCACGTCCTCATGGTGACGGCCCGGATGATTCTCGGGGTTTCGGGACTAATGATGTCCTGGTTCTCATGACGCGGAACTCCGGTTACTCATTTGTGACTTTAGGTAGATTCAGTTTTTGTCCCTCAAATGGACATTTCGGATCGTCGGAAAATCGGCGTGCTCGTGATTCGCTTGTGCACAAGTTGCCACGACTCAGAAAATTCGATTTTCCCGCAGACTTCCAGAGCTCTAGGGATCGGCCATGTGTCCCTGTTATTGGACGGCTCAGATCCTTTCGGAAATCGCATGTCGCCGATTTCAATGTGTAATGGTTCTATGCTCCCAAAATCTCCGATGGTGAAAATCCAGACGCCTCCCAGCGGTACGACCACGTGTCTACTTGCAGAGATCAACGGCTAGGATCCATCATCGGGATTTCGAGGACCATAAGGTCTCGATTCTCGGACTCAGCAAACTACGATGAGTCTGTTGTCCCGATGACTTCCCCGGATGTTGACCGTGTCCTTCTGAGATCAACGGTTGGGACTCTTCCTCTACACCTTAGAGTTTTTACTCTGGTGCATCTTCTCGAGATCTGCCGGTTGTCGGGACTATGATCCTAGATCCGGCCACGGTCCAGGTCATGTCCTCGCATGAATACCTCTATGCTTAACCCCCTGCGCAATTGCTCCAGATCCAATAGGCGGCCAATTAATTGGATGAGATCAATAGATTCGTTGTTTTGGGTCTTGGAGTCTATGGTCCCAATTTCTCGTTGCTCACGATGATAGAGGAAAAAAGGGTCAAGGCAATCTAACACCCTCGTGTATCTCTTCGACTTAACGATCAAGAATGACCGTAGATTCTCCGACAGGATCTCATCCATCGACTTGTTACTCCTCACAACACTACTATCTGGAGACCTCAATAGGATCATTCCTCCCCGCACAGGGTTAATAAGGCCTATCGTTGAATCCTTATTACGGATGCAGGAGGACCTTTAAGAGGAGAGAATCTGTGAAAGAGATCCTTATCCGGGTCATTCGATGGCCGGATAAAGAAGGCGACTCCGGCGAGCGGTAGGCTTTGGTTAACTTCGGTTATTGACGTAATTTGTGCATGGTATCCTTTGTGATATGCATATAACAACTTATTCATATCAACATCACGTATTATAAAATGCTGCCAATCCTTTACAATTTTACATTTCTATGAGCTAGTATCTACTCCTTATCGTCAATTAATACAGGGCATTTCTACAGGAAAACATGTACAATTCCACAGTCTATGAACATATGTGACAACATATGGTCGGATACGTATGAACAAAACACTTATCGAGTAAGTTCAGCAATGGAAGTGACTGCTGCGAGGGGTGCTCGTTTCCTCCCAATAGTAGGCGTAGCGACTCCTACTAGATTTACCACTAGCCACCCCGGTGAGACCACGGCGTCCTGGACTTGCGTCTTCCTGTATTCCAGTGTCCGGAAGCGAAGGTTGCAATCCTTCCTCCCTGCGGTCACTCACTCTGCGTAGAGATTGCCAGAGTTCCCCTCACGTTTTTCCCCCTTTTCCCGTTTCTTCTGCCATACGCCTTATCCACACGCAACCTTGCGAGTGGATAAGGCGTATGGTTGGAACGATTACCCTCGCGCTGGTCTTTCATGATGGCTCTACGGATGGTTGGTTCACCTCCCATCCCTCATGAAGCCATCCACCTACCCGGTACCGCAAAGGCATTTATTCGAGGGCTGTGAGCAGCTTTTGGTTCTCAAGACTGATGGAGTCCAAATCGGTGGTAATTCTTGGTGGAGGTCGCGGCCCCTTTTTTCAGGTACCCTCCGCACCATAAGTGGTCTCTTTGCACATCCCCGCTCAGCAGTTCGCCATAATTCAATAATATTAAATCTATCATTCACATTCATTGACCTCTCTGGGTCCATTTACATCACATATTCATACTTATGAGTTTTTCCATAGTCCTTGGCGAATCCAGTTATATTTTGTCTGGGAAACATGGGTATTAGAATTCCCTCCCCTTAAAGGAACATCGTCCTCGATGTTCTTAGCTTCTAACATGAATTATGTCTGAGAAGTAAAACAAAATCGGATATATGCTGTCTCATGGCATCTCCATTTCCCACATAGCCTCAACTGGGCCAAAGTATTTCCACTGAACCTTGACATGTGCAATGGTTGCGATTGGAGTTAGGTTTCCCTTCATCCAATGGCATTGGGGTTTTGGCGAAATTCTCCTCGGTTCCACGGATCACATAGGTCAATTATGCCAATTAGCATCATGTACATATTTCTTCAATAATGAAACATGGAAACATTATGTGCTTTTCTGTGGGAGGGAAGTGCTAGCCGATAGACTCTGAGTCTAGAGGATCTCAAAAGGTCCACAATCACAGGGGTGCCAATTTGGCACAAGCTCCCATTTTAGGGAGCTCCTTCTGGGCTTAATTATGATATACATGGTCTCTGTGGAACTCTCTTGGAGTTCTCTTTTGATCGACATAACTTTCACGTAGGATTCGGCGACCTTGGTCATTTTAATTTGAGTCACTAACATTTCCATTTCCTTCAACATGCCGGGTCCAAAATAAATCACATCTCTGGGGTTAATCCAACTAACTGGAGTATTACATTGTCTACCAGAGGACCTCTAATGGACTCATCTTTAATGATGTAGCCATTGTTAGCAAACAAATTCCACCAATGGAAGGTAGTCTTCCCACTTCCTAGGTTGATGCATCACATGCATTCTTAACATATCTTCTAATGTCTGGTTTACTCTTCTGTTTGTCCATCGGTTTGAAATTTGATAGGCGATTGCCCCCTAAACAACAAATTTAGTCTCTAATCCATGCATCGGTGATTTCGAATTTAGGGGAAGTGAATTTTGTGTCTACATGGATATTATCTCTTTTAGAAGCGCCTTGTCTGTTCGGAACACCTCTTTCATAAACCACATGCAATATCTATAAGCCTTGCGGTCGTTTGACTAGAATAAATGCGGAACTTGCTTTCGGTTCCATCACGGCTCCACACCACCATAATGGCATCGATGCAATAGGACAGAAATCGGTAATCCGGTACAGTAAAATCCATGGAGATGGGTTTCCCATTTCCATTCACAGGATGATCAGGGTGTAATCCGGTACGAGTGCCGATGTTCTACTTTAACTTTATTGGCATTCTATGCATTAGGCCCAAGAAATGTTGTCACGTCCTTCTTCAATCCGGCCGGAAAAATTGTTGCGAATTGGCGGTATCATTTCTGGTATCACCAGGGTAACAGGTGTAAGCGTCTTTATGTAGTTCATCCGCGATGATAAACCTCTTCAAATTAAATTACAGTGGGAAGATACCAGTCTATCGTATACCGTGGAACCTCTTCGATGCGTCGATAGCCTTAAGTATTTCCCTCCAGTAGGAGGTTGCTTGGTGTGAATCTGAGGTCACATTTAGAATGAAGGGATCGTGTCTTATTGCCTTCTTGATAAATGTGACATGCATCCATGGGGTACTCGCGGCCGGTGTGAATCGTTCTCGTATTACGCTAAGATGATACCTTATTCTCCTTACCTTTGATGTGTTTGATTTCAAAATCAAATTAAGCTAAGGCCATCCATCGGCCTCTAGTATTGAGCTTGGTTGATCAAATTAGTATAAGTAATCCCACGATCGTATGAGTACAAATTTCCTTCGGAAGTAGTGCCTCCAAATTTTCAAGGCATGCGCTATGGCGAAAGCCAATTCGGATCATGAGTCACATAGTTGACCTCTGCTCATTCAATTTTCGGGATTCGCGGATCTTTCGCACTCCACGCGCCAGAGCTCCTCACAGGCCCTTCAGCTGCGGGCATCACGTACACAAGGAAGTCGATACGAATTACGTGATTTTCAACAGGGTGCATGGGTTATTAAATGTTTCAAGATTTGAAATATTTCTTACAGCATTCTTTGTGTCCGCGAAATTTCTTTCCATGCGGAGGGAGGTGATTGAATAACCAATCTTGGAGAATATTTTATAAATATCCTATAGTATCTTGCTAAGCCCATGAAGGATCTGGTATCGGATACATCCTTTGGGGTGAGCCATTCCATGATGGGCCTGATCTTGTCAGGATCTACCTTGCCTTGAATGAACATGTCCCCGTGGTGTATTGCTTACGATGAAGTCACGCGCTGGATTTAGCATAAGAGTTGATGTTCTCTATTTTCGCGGCATAAGTCTAGATGTCGCCGTGTTCTTCTCTACTTTTAGAGTAGATTAAGATGTCATTAATAAAAATGAGTACAAATTTATCTAGAAATTCTGGTGATGTTCATCAAACACATGAAGAATTGTAGGGGCATTGGTTAACCAAAATGGTACCACCACAAACTCATAATGATCATACCGTGTCGGGCGGTCTTATGGATGTCTTCACCATGATTAGGACTTGATGGTATCACGACCTCAAATCAATCTTTGAAAAACAGGCCTTTTACCAAGCCGATCCGATAGATCATGGAATCTGGGCAAAGGTGTTGTTCTTTATGGTTACTTTGATAAGTTGTCTGTAATCTATACCGAGTCTAGTGCCATCTTTTTTTCTAAGCGGGTAGGTGCTCCCCAGGGGAGACCGCGGCTACGTCCGAATATAACCCTTATCCATCATCTCTTTCGGTTGCAATTTGAGTTCAACTAGTCGGGCATGCTCGTAAGTAAGTGTTCTGAACAAGCGCGCTCTGGTGCAAGTTCGGCAAGGAAATTCGATGTCTCTTCTCCGGAGGTAGACCGATATTTCTTAAAATGCATCTCAGTATTCTCTCGGGGATAGGGTGATTTTCAGGTCGAATTACGCACCTTCCGGTTATTTCAACACCTATCTGCGCATCGGGGACATCCCCTTTGCGCAATGTTTCCTCATTGTAATCGATATTTGTCTCCATAGGGTGTTCGGTTCGGATCCTTGAAGGGTTATCATTTTCCTTCTTCGCTCACACATACTAAAGTTTTATAGTAACTTGATTTAGGTTTGGCTGGCTTTGTAGGTGGCCAGCTGATCATACCAATCAACGAATCATATGATCCCAAGGTATCGTTAAGGGTTGCTTGGGTGAGAATTCACCCAACATGAATTGGCGGGATAATTATGGACTCTACCACCTTCCTTTTGGTGCCGATGGCTAACTATACCAACCATGGTTTGGATTTAGCCACATTGTTTGCAACACACTTATCAATGGTTCTAGGGATGTAACTCAAATTTGAACCTTGAGGTCAATCCAAAAGCGGAAACTAGATGGTTGGAATCATACCTTCTAGTTCCACCATGAAAGCTTAATTGGTCGGCGAGATTATTGTCAAAGTGCATAAATCATGTACCTCTGGCCATCATTGGTAATAGTAGCTTCACGTATTGTAAAATCTTAAAGTACATTACGTTGTAGTGGACGAGTCTCTCGGGAGATGATATCCTCTGCCGATCAGCGTTCAAAGGTTTTCTCTTTGGAGTTATCGATAACTGCTTTAGTATGAGTCGAAGTTTATTTCCATCCAGGAAGAAGTTAAACGGAATACACTTTCCGGGTAGGAAAAGAATTCGTGCAGGAGTTACGCGCCGTTTTTAAATCCCCAGGATTTGCTCCCTTTCTTCTACAAATTTTTGAACCATTCTTTTGTTTCCGGTCTCCACGAGACTCTGCCAGATGTCCATATTGCTCATGGCAATATGTTGCCTTTCGTATAGTACCTTCTAAGGTCTTTGGTTAGACAAACTCGATTCGGTTTTGGTATTCTTTGCGAATCCCGCTGATGAAGCGTTATGCCTTAAGCTACCGACTTTGATGTGATGCGTACCTTAATGCGTCGAGGAATTTATTGGCGTATTCATCTATGGTAAAGAGGTGGCGGTTGAGTTCGTAAAACTCTTTAGCCTTCTCGTGAAATACCTTTCCGACAAATACTTCGAGTACTTACCGAGCTGTTTCAAAGGCAGGTCCTCAGTCAAGTCTCAATCGATTGGTCAGGACTAAGTTCTAAATCCTCGATCTGGCTCTTCAAATCATCATCAATCATCCTCTCCACTCATTTATCAGGGTTATTCTCAGTATATTTTCACCAATCGGGTATCCATCATATTCTGTCGATCAATAAGTCAGTCTCTCGGTCGGATGTGCTTCTCGAGTGTGACCCTTGACCATGATTTTGCATCTCCGGTTCATGCTTTTGCAATTGTCATTATGGAGTCGGATAGGCTCTAACGATGAAGCTGCATTAATTTGATTTGCTTCTCTTCGTTCTTTCATCATCCTTTCATTATCATTGCATCTTTGCAGTTAGATACATAAGACTCCTCCGCCGTCTCGGCTAAGTCTGTGAGGGGTTCCTATTACTCTTCTTTCATGAGACTCCTCATCTCTGTTGTGAGCCTTCTCCGACTTCTTGGCGAGTCACCATACTCTGCGTTTGTCCAGATTCGCGGTTGATGCGATAAAGCGGTGAAAAGACAAGCGAGTATTAGTCAGAGAATCAAAATATATATTCCATAATTTGTACCGCAATTCCACAATTCTTTAACGTGCATACCGCGGTCGAGATTGTTCGCTGTTCCAAGTTTAATCTGGATTAAGATGATAGTTAGAAGTCGGGGAATTTGCTCCTGCGTAGGAGTGTTTAAAATGCGAGGTTTTATATGCGGCCAGTGCGACTAATTGCATGAGCCCTTTGGTGGACATTGTAACTCATGCTCACGATACCACTTTGTAACGCACACCCACTATGAAATTTTTGCCAAGAATTTGCAGTTTAATCTCCCGTCTGGGAGAAATCTCCACAAACCCATTATTAGTGAAATATGATCCACGTCTTTATACGAGTTGAGGTTCTTCTATCAGGGTTTTGACACCAATGATATCTTGACAACTACAAACATTGATCTCCGATGTGTTCCTGGCGTATTGGCTTTCCATTTCAATGTCCTGGTCAATACGACCACAGCGTTCACAAGACCACGGTCTTAAAATCACAGTCCAGGGGCTTGGCGCCTTTCAATGTCATGGTGCACAGGTCCCCTGGACTCTCGGCCTTATTTACGCTAACTAGCCCCCTTGTTTATACCATGGTTCATGTGACCACCGACCATATGACTATAGCCGTATAACCTTCCTTCGGGGTTTCAGAATTTGCGATAACACAAAACACATACGGGTTCGCGATATCCGTCCGATTCTCTCATTTATCGACACGTCCTTAAAATCAGCGACGCCAGTGGTATGAGGATTTAGCATATCGCCGGTTTTAAATAATCTGAAATTTTGTGCCCTTGAAATCCCCGTCTGTAGATTCCGTTTTCCGAACTTTCACGACCTTCTAGGATCCTTTGCTGCGTGTCGCTGGTACGCGGCTTAAGATAAAGAACGGATGTGATTTCTTTAATAGCACAATTTCCTTGTGAAAACTCCGGCGATTACGCGATCCGCTGCCACTATCCTCGCCGGTGATGAAGCCGGATAGATTCACCGGGGTTTGGGCTTATGATGTCTAGTTCTCATGACGAAATTTCGATTTCTAGACTTCGACTTTCGTCCAGATTCATTTTGTCCACTCCGATAGGCGGCTGGGATCTCGTGGGAAAATCGGCGTATCGTATTCCTTTATTGCACAAGTTGCGACTCTAAGGAGTCGATACCACGGAACTCCGTCTCCGGGGATCCGGTTGCCATGTACTTCTTTGTTGGGCTGGCTCCCGGATCCTTCGGGGAAATCATATCGCGATTTCAATGTATGTCAGTTCTCCCAAAATCTCGATGGTAGAAATCCGGCGCCTCCCAGCGGCCCGATACGTTTCCTGCCGAGATCAGCGGCTAGGATCCATCCTCGGGGATTTCGGGGATATAAGGTCTCGATTCGGAGACTCAACCGGCCCGATGAGTGTTGTCGATGACTTCCGGGATGTTGACGCCGCGTGTCCTTCCGAGATCAGCGGTTGGGACTCTTCCTCACCCTAAGTTTTACTCAGCATGCTACCGAGATCGTGGTTATGGGACTATGATCTAAGATCAAGCGGTCGAGTCATGTCCTCGCATGACTACCTCTACACGTAACCCATGTGAGTTGCTCAGGATCAATGGTGGCGGATAGTGGTCGAATAATAGTCCTAGATTGTTTTGGGTCTTGAGTCTATGGTCCCCCAATTTATCGTTTCTCACTATGATGGAGGACAAAGGGTCAATGTATGTAATGCCTTCGTTACTTCCATCAATATAATGGTCGTGAAAGACTATGGATCCTCCGATGTGATCTCATTTGTCGACTTACTTTATCTCACAACACTACTATCGTGAGACCTCAATATGATCGTTCCTCCTCGTCTCTGATTAATAGAGCTGTCGTTAGATCCTTAATGCGGATTAGGAGGACCTTCAGGAGGAGAAATCTCTGTGAAGATATGCTCAGTCATTCAGTGGCGAGATAAGAAACTGACTTTTCGAGAGCAGTGGGCACGGATTAGATTCCGATTTATTGGCCGTAATTCATGCATGAAGTATCCTTTGTGATGCCTATAACAACTTATTCATATCAAACATTGCGCGAACACTCTCGTGCTGCAACCTTTTACAATTTCGCAGTTCTATGAGCTAGTATCTACTCCTTATCATCAATTAATACCCAGACATTTCTACACAGGAAAACATGTACAATTCTGAAGTCTATGAACATATGTGACATCTGAATTCCGGATGCATTATGAGAAAAACACTTATCGGAAATAAGTTGAGCAATGGAGCTGACTGGCGAGGAGAGTGCTGTTCCACTGGCTTACGTAGAGCGTGGCGACCTACTAGTTACCACTAGCCACCCACAGTGAGACCACGGCGTCACGAGGACTTGAAGTCTTCGCATGTTCCGATTAATCGAGAATGAAGGTTGCAATCCTTCATCCTGCGATCACTCACTCTGCGTGAGGGTGCAGGGGTTCCCCCTCCGCGTCTCATCGTCCGGTCGTTCGATATACATGTATCCTCATGGTGCGTGTGGCACGGAATTACCCTCACGGTCATGATGGCTCTATGGATGGTGGTTCACCTCCCCATCCCTCATCGAGCCATCAACCTACCAGCCTACAACGCATTTATTTCAGGGCTAATGAGCCGCTTTTTGTTCTCCGGGCCGGTGGAGTCCAAACACGGTATTCAATTCTTGGTGGAAGTTAAGCCCCTTTTCAAGGTGCCCTCACCACCATCGTGGTCTCTTTTCCGCACATCCGCTCAGCAGTTCTGCCATAATTGCAATAATTTCAAACTATCATTTTACATTCATTGACCTCTTCCTGCCGAGGTCCATTTACATCACATATTCATACTTATGAGTTTTCCATAGTCCTTGGCCAGTTGAGTTATATTTACAATGGAAATGAGTGTTACAATGCAAAAGGGCAAAGGAAAAGAAAATTTTAGTGTGCCATTGAACGAGTCATGTGTAATAAGGTTGCTTCTTATGAATGCTATCAAAGGCTGTAGACATATCACCATCAATAGAGTTTCAACTTATTCAGGTCTTACACCAGGAGAATGTTGAATATATTGTTTCACCTTACAAGGCAGATGCTCAAATGGCTTATTTATCCATTAAGAAGCATGTAGCAGCAATAATTACAAAAGATTCAGACTTGATTTCATTTGGCTATCAAGAATGCTGAGGAAACTTCGAAAGGATGCACGAAGATGGATGCTCTCCCGGAATGTAAAAATACGCATGCCCACATTATTAAAATTGGATATGGGAGTGACAGATTTGTGAGGAATAATCTCGTCAATAATGACATGCATCCTAATGAATTTACTTTCGCTATTGTTGTTAAGGCTTGTGCTAACCTGGCAGATGTAGAGATATGAATAGGCGTTGTTGTGTGAAAATGTATCATCTTCCTAAGTGAGAGTTAAGTCAAGCATTTATGTATGTAAAAAGTCCTCCTTTGTAATTGTAAAAGGGTTATTGAGTATATAGAAAAGTTATTTAGAATTCTCATGTAGGGTTTCCTTTTGTCAAGAGGAACATGAGTCATGTTGTAAGAGGTTAGAGTTAAGTTCAAGTTAAGTTCAAGTGAGAGAAAGTCAAGGTCAAGTGACTGAGTCTAAAAGATTTGTGAAAGTGAAGGAGTCTTGAAATGTAAATGTGTGAAAAGGAGTCTTGAAATGTAAAATCATTAATCTCAAGAAGAGTCAAAATGAGTGCTAGTTAAAGTTAAAGTGAGTCTGTTTGTTAAGCTAGTCAAAAGTTGAGTCCAAATCAAATGTTAAATGATGTAAAATCATGACAAGTGGTGCGTCAATTAAGTTTGTCAATCCATTTTCATAGGTTGTCTTGTTGGATTTTGATCAACTCCAACAAGAAACGTATCCATAAAGTATATTGAAAGGAAAAACAAGATGCAAGAAGCAATGTAAAACAATAAAATATTAACTCGTGATGGAGAAGACAAGGGTGATAGAAGATAACAAAAATGGATGGTGAAAGACAAGAAAGAAAGACTCTCGTTGGAAGAGGTAAATAACAAAGAAGACTCCAAATGAAGTTATGTAATGCATAATGATAAGATGTAAATGGGCATATGTAATGGGCTTTATAATTTGTTAGGCATTTAGTAAATAATGTGGAATTTTGTACACTTGAGATGAAATGATGCATATATATTTATGAGATTGCATGATTGGTAATACTCAACACCCTAGAGGTTTTTGGTCCAAAGTTGTAAATCTTAGCCATAGGCATAGGAAAACTATATTCCCCGGGTGTTTACTAAGCCTACATGGATTAGTGTGATCATGTAGTGCGTATCCCTCTTAGGCATAGAGTGGATGTGACATCAAGATGTGGAATTAACCACTAGGGAGGTACGAGGGTGGTAGGTGTAATCTAATTTTGATGGTGATCGGAAAAGTTAGATCTTTAGGTCATGAATGAATGTGATATTAAAGTAATCTCGAGTGTGAGTTGGTTTGGACCAAGTTATGACTAAAGGAGCCTAATGTATTGATGAACCATGTACGTTAAAATGATACCTAGAGAACTGGTAGTACAGCGGATGGTACCCATGAATCTCGGTAGATGGATCTCTTTTTTATATGGATATCAATGATCAATTGTTTGTAGGTGCAAAAGAAAGATGCAAAAGTTCGAGCATTAATCAATGCAGGTACAAAGAAGAGAAGAAAAGAGTGTTTGAGATGAAACTCAAGAGAATCGTGTGTATTGTAAATCAATTTCCCCATCATGCAAGGTTAGTGGTCAGCCAAAACCACTAGTAAGCAAAGGTTGTGTAGTCCAACTAGAAACCACTTGGTGTGATGGTTCATGAGCATTGTTATTGTTAGGGATAGCATAAAATCCAAAGGTGATTTATGATGAGGGGAATTCAATAAAATGAAGCATCACATTAAAGCCCAGCCATATGAAGATATAAATTGAAGATGATGACATGATTCAGATAAATACCTAACCAAGACATGTATTAGTTAAGGAGGATACATTGCAGATCAAATGAGCAACTTGCGGACATGACCCCACAAAGGGTTTAGCACAAGACCAATATGAGTATTTTAGAGAAGCATTGGGCATTGAAAATATCGATGTAATTAGTAGTATAAATTAAGGGAGTGTTGAGGTATTAATCTCTACGCTACTGAAACTTAGAGACTCTTCTCCCATAGACATCCACAGAGCCATTTGTTCATCCTTTGCCTTTCATGAATGCTCAATGAGAACATTCCATGACACTCCATCTTTCCTTGAATGCTCCAAAATTCGGACTCTTCCATCTTGTCTATATAAAACATATGGTGATTTAAGCATTTCACATTGGATCGAACAATATAATTTGTGTTTGTTCATTATTGTGTGTTCATTTGGTTATGATCTCTTCAAAGAAATGGTTGTGAGAAAGCAAGTTATTGTTGGTGGAATGGTGTGGAGAATGCCCAACTACAAGAAGAGGGAAATCAAGATCTCCAAGTTGTTTTTCGTAACAACTTCTCACATGCTGCATGGAATCCGTGAGCATGAGAGATTATGCCGCACTGACATTTTTTTTAAGGCATGGTGAAATCGGTAACATGTTAGGATTACTTGGATATGACTCAGGTTCAAATCCGTCGGTTACCATTATAAATCAAAGAATATCCCGCAAGCCAGATTTACTAGCTTGTGACTTAGCAAGGACCGAGATGTCCCTATGACCATCGCGTAGAAGAGACGAATAAGAAAAGGCTTGTGGTATTGGATTCATGGAGGTCGTTCGTGGTGTAGAATCTAGATCGATGCACTGACAGTGGTAAACATGGAATGAGGCTATTCCAATGATCCAAGGAAATTGCCTACAGTGACAGTCGTAAACATGGAAAAAGGTCATTGGACCAATTCGAAATCGTGCTCCAGACTCAGCGACTCACGGTAAAAATGGATGGATAAGAGAAGTCGGGCCTCGACCCACCTGTTAGGAGTAAGTGAAACTTGCAGCAAACCCCAAGTTAAAAATGAATGGATTAGAGGAGTCAGGAGTAAGCAGAACTTGAACTCCGATCGAAGCCATTAAAATGTGGCTAATGAATGTCGATAGGTGCTTATAGCAAGTAACCCTATGGGTCCTTGGAGCTATGACCATTATCTATGTGGTTGTATTAATCTAAACAGGCACACCAATTATTATGATATCTTTGGTTTAAATAATAAACAAAAAAGGTCATAGTGTACACGTATTCATGAACCATTATTATCTCATGTTGTTTCCCTTGGCAAGATACCACTCTCGTTGCAATCAATAGGTATATAGAATCTATGCATGTTTATGGTTTTATTGAGTGTTGAATTGGATAAGCTAAATGATTATCATGAAGTTTTTTGAACCATTATTATCTCATGTCGTTTCCCTTGGCAAGATGCCATTCTCGTTGCAATCAATAGGTATACATAATCTATGCATGTTTATGGTTTTATTAAGTGTTGAATTGGATAAGCTAAATGATTATCATGAAGTTTTTTTAACCATTATTATCTCATGTTGTTTCCCTTGGCAAGATGCCACTGTCGTTGCAATCAATAGGTATACATAATCTATGCATGTTTATGGTTTTATTGAGTGTTGAATTGGATAAGCTAAATGAATATCATGAAGTTTTTTTACACTGAATTATAGTTTAAATATTTAGTTATTCATCAGGATGTTTTTTTAAATTATCAACCTTATTTTTTCAAAAGTTATGTGATTAAACATGGATTCGTGAGTTGATTAATAAATATGCACATCTAACATTTTTGGTGATTGTATATTTGTTTTAATGATTCATTGTTCTTCTTTAGAAATCTTAAAGTCTTTGTACAATTTGCAAAGGCAAGGTTGTGGAGAGAACCATCATTCAATGGTAGCGATCTGAATGGGTCTCCTTTCTAACAACGTCGTACATGATGAATTTTTTTGAATAGACACTATCGTTGTGATGTGAATGATTTAATCACATGCATTTTCTAGTAACCACAAAAAATATACAAAATATATTAAAAATAATAAATTCCAAAATAATAATGGGTTCATACGAGTTCTAAGAATAAAACATATTCACATGTATTCTCTAACCCTAACCCTAATACAAATAACACTTAACTCTAAAACCCTTACCCTCATATGAATACAATAACCCGAAGCTTCTCCCTCGTTTGATCTCCAAGACTGCGAGACTTGAATTCATTGTTCTTGTACCTCACCTCCATTAACGGAACACCATCAATCTAATCAAATTAATGTTCTTGTACTTCACCTCCATTAACGGAACACCATCAATCTAATCAAATTAATCAATTAATTTTGAAGTACGGCATTTACTATAACCAATACATTGTGGGCTACGGGGAAAACGAGGCCTATGTTCGATACTCTTAATAATTCTGGGGTAGAACGATCCTCCCACTCGGATAGGAGGTTGTTAGATTGGCTGGAACGAGATGCTTAAAACCTAAATACCTAAAAACTTAAAACCTGATGCTTAAAGCTTAAACACCTAAAAACTTAATACCCGATGCTTAAAGAATATATATGACACTAAAAACTTAAAACAAAAATTCTCAGACCTGTGGGTAAAATTAAGCTTGATATGATCTCAATCTGCAACTACATAGAAAAGAAATGGCCAATGTTTTATTATTTACATAAAAATGTCTTCTTATTTACATAAATTTGAGGTTGTGGACATGGCAGAAACTCTAGCCACTCGAAAAGGAAATGGCTAGAGAGTCACGCATATATGAAAAAATGTCACACATAGCATGCTAGGAAGATAAAAACCATCAGATAAGCCAGGAAGAAACCTGGAGAGGGTATCAAAAAGTCAGAATAGATGGAAAGGAGGCGATAGGAAGGTAAAAACCATTAGATACGCCGGGGAAGAAACTTGCAGAGGGTATCAAAAAGTCGGAATAAATGGAAAGGAGGCGCTCCACGCACTCCAGTAAATGTTGGTTTACAAGTGTTTAAGGTGAAACGCTCCAGTAAATGTCAAGCACTACAATAAATGTGAAGCGTTTAAGGTGAAGCACTCCAGCATTTGGTTTACGAAAGTTTAAGGGGAAGCACCGCACTCATTGTGAAGATCCACTTATCCCACCGCGTTTAAGGTGAAGCACTGCACTCATTGTGAAGATCCACTTATCCCACCAAACCTACATCTAGCTGGTAAATAAGGTGAAGCGTTCCATTCACCCACAAAGCTCCACTTACCTCAACAGTAAAAAGGCAGTGAAAAAACCAAAATCTAAACTTTTTAGGTGGCAATGAAAAGTTATCTTGGTAATCAAGTAAAATGGTAATCATGTAAACTTGGTAAACAAGTAATTTCTTAATATGATTAGGTAAATGTGAAAAAGTAAACAGTGTAAGTGATGCATTCATAAATGCAAGAAAGTTATGAACAATAAATGGCATTCATTAATTTGGGAAAACTACTAAAAATATGCCAGCATTTTCAATTAATAGCCATCAGATTAGGATTTAAGATTAAAAAAGCATTAATTGTACCCATCTCCCATCTCCAATAGGTATACACCTATAATAATTGAATTTGGTTATATTTTCAATTGAAAATAATGTTTCATTATAATTCCACTAAATATTAAACTTTGTTTAAAATTTTTATTATTTTGAAAATATCTTATTTTTCTTTTAAATTAGAAAATTTCAGAAAGTTGAACTTATTGCATCACCCATCACTAAGAAAAATTCAGAAAGATGAACTTCTTGCGTCACCCATCACCCAACAAAGATTAGTGCATAAACAAAATGTGCTGCTTATCATACATGATATACATGAATACAAATTAAAACTGGAAGCGTGCAGTAAAAGAAAAGCTCAGCAACCCACGAGCAATGAATCATCCATTGTGTCCTCCTTAAAGGAGGAACCCACACGCCGTCCGGAAAGAAAAAACACGCAGGGATTGAAGGTATACGTTTTAGACAGAAAATTACTGCATAAACAAAATGTGCTGTTTATCATGCATCAAACACCCATGGAAGCGTGCAATGAATCACCCATGTGAAACAGGCGCAGTGTTGTGTTGTCTTCACAGGAGGAGCCCACACACCAATTGGAAAACGGACGTAGGGACTGAAAGTATATGTTTTAGAGTTGTTTGGGACTGTATGATTAGAAATTAGAAAGTTACAGGTTTTTCATGAAATTGAATTATTTATATATTAAATCATTTAAATAATAAAAAATGTGGTTTTATCAAATCGTATAACCAAATTTTATTAATAATTATTTAAACAACAAAATTTCACTTATTTTTATTTATTAATATACTAAACAATTTAAATAATAATAAATTGTGATTTTATTAAATGGTAAAACCAAATTTTATTAATAATTATTTAAAAACAAATAAGTATTAAAAAAAACAAAGAATGTGGATAATTTTACCTATTTATTTGTTTTTAGAAGAGTTATAATGACCATAAATTACATATGATGTTATCATAGTAATAGTGTTATGGTGACCATGAGTGACATGTGATGTTATCAAAGTAATATATCATATTTTGTAAAGAGTGTAAATCATGAGTTAAAAAGTAGCATGGGAAAGGTGTTATGAGGTGCCATGGTGTGTTGACATGAACGTACACATTTGAATTGAGGTGAGAGTTTAAATCGTAAAGATGACAGGTTATTTAGGAATATTGTTCTTTTCTTTGTTTTGCTCCATTATAGGTTTAAATGGGTGATGATGTCTGTAAACGGTAAATCTAACTATTAAGATAGAGTTTATCTTATACGAAAAATGTTTTTTTATAAAATTAGAATTATGTTGTTTTTGAGGAGTTCAAGAGGTAGTATATGTTAATATTATATTGATAAAGATATATAATATTTATCAATAGTAATAAAATACATTAATACTAATTATAAAGTCTACATAAATTTGTTGGGTAAACTCGTGCTCTACCCACCTTTGCCTTTACTGTGGGGCTTTCCTGTTGGTTCATCGATTGGCCGTGGTGAGGGAATAATAGCGCATATATCGAGATCGAGATCAAGTCCCAAATACTATTTCTTCGAAACGCCGCGGAGGCATAGGCTTCTTTAGCAGAGTAAAAGGTAAAGGCAATTAAAAAAAATAAGTTTATTATGTTGGTAGGCATTCTTATTTTGGAAATAGGATGGAGGGTACTAGATTGGACGGTGGAAATATATCCAATAGTTGTGTCTTCTTTTAATCTTCATCGTCCAATAATTTATTTTTTCAATTGTTAATGGCTCACTATGGATGTGGCGCAACGGCTAGAATACTTGCATCATGAAACAATATCAATTATGTCCATCATTACATCAAGTCTGGCAATGTCATCATCACAGAGCCACGCTACAGAGCATAAATATGTCATCTCGACGCCTTCTATCTCGTTGAGGAATATGAGGCATGTAATAATTTTGAGACACAAGGGTATTCAAACTCAAATACATGGGCGAGTGGTTTGCACAAAAGTTCTAGCCTAAAGATAATCGATGTGATATTGATAGTTAATGGGAGTTGTGTTGGAAGATGGTGATCCCTATTAGCATTCAACGTCTATTATTGATGCGAATGTGTTAGTATATATAATAATCTAACCTATTTCAAATCAAAGCACTTCTAAAAAAACTAAAATGACATCTGCATTGGTCTATAAGAAAACACTACAAATCTAAATAATCTAGCATCACTAGCCCCGTGAAAACCACCATTACCACTATCCCTTGTACCAAGCACCCCATCACCCTTGTGAGCATCACCACTGCCATCGCCACCTGCACCAAGCCTCTCACCACTCAAAAGAGCATCGATATCAAAATAAATCATAAAAATACCCTCCAGTGCATTGAACTGCAATTAAAATTTAAAATCTAGTTAGATAAACTTCTTAAGTACAAAATTTATGCGTTGTCAATATTTTCAACTTTAACCAGATTGATAGAGTTATCTAAGTGAAGCCATCGGTAAATTATGTGTGGGATCTGAGTCTATGTATATGTCATCTAAGTATACATAACAAATCCTCGGATCATCAATGGGCCCTCTTCAGGATGTTGATGAATTGTTGAATCTCACTCATGTGACCACATCACTACGACATTGATAGTCCCATGTACCTAGACCTTTGTGTGACGATATTACATGTAAACATTCAAATTAATAAATATATTCTAAATCATTCTTTCAAAAAATGATGTGTAATTTGTATTTGGTTGAATTGATTAAAAAATTGTACCTCATCGACTAGGTACGGAAGTTGAGTACTTATTTATGTAGCATGGATATGTGGAAATTCACACTTTGTTATGGGATCATGCTCTAGTGAGGGTGGAGGACCATAAAAAAAAACCTTTCCTTTAACCTATAAACACTTAACAAGAGACGTGAATAAGGTTAGGATGATGATAACCAAAATTCAACCATGTACTAACCATATACTTCTAGAAATCAACCATATACTAATCGAGCCTCTTGCATCTACCTTGTGTGGATGAGAAATAGATTGTTCACTCAAGTGAACCCCATCCAGTAACGTGGACACTTGGATTTCATAAAGACAAAAGAAGATTACTTAAAATGCATTAATTCTATATGTATTGAAAGATGATCGATTGATGACTAATAAAGATAATTTAAGCATACAAAATTGTACAAAACTATACCTCACCTCTAAATTTTGTCCTACATCTCTTGTGCAATTGAAAATATGCATTCCAAACATCAATTGCTTACTATGATAATTTGTTGAGGGGTAACA
>SNQJ01S0042037.1:26271-49808 GCA_010110895.2 Picea sitchensis
CACCTCATCTCTCCTCCTCATGATGACACTCTACCAAAGGGTACTATGTGGCCCCACCCCCAATAAAAAACCATCAACTAATTGATGCTCTCTAGCATCATCGACATAAAGGATTGAGTGGCATTATTGTGGAAAATAGCTAAGATCTCTCTATGCAACTAGTTTCATTTCCCATATATCTCCTCACAACTGATCTTTTCCACCTCATTCTCCCATGGATGGGGATATGCGGGATGATCTTGTACACTAGGGACTTCTACACATTAGAGAAAATACATATATACATTATAATCAGTGTTTGTTTGTGAATTCAAACTTTCAAAATTCAAGATATCGATAAGTTAACAAGAATTAAATCCACATCATTAATACTCGATTCATGAAACTCCTCGCTATCCTATGATGATGTATATGTACTCCACAATGGGAGAGGTGCACTACCTCTTTGACTATCGATACAACTAATTGTGGCTAATGTCACCTCGTAGCTAGATAGTAGGGTCCCTATGAAAATTAAAACACATATTATTCAAGGTTATAATAATTCACATATATATTTTTAACTCGGTAAAAAAAAGTATTTGTAAGACATATGTGTCCTCTCGTGAGTTGGATGAGGCATAGCTCTAGGTCGTCTGGGAGTAGGAGCTCGAGACTGTCTAGAGCTCCATATCATGTGAAGAAAATACCCTTCCTCTCAAGGACGATCTTCATCAAATAACCAAAACGAATTAAATACAACTCTCTCATATCATAAATAAAAACTAAAATGTGTCTTACCAAATAAGGATTTTAAATGTTAAGTGTTTTAGTGGTTAAGGTCCATAGGGTTTAAGTGATAGGGAAAAAGGCACTAAACAATAAATATAAGAGCAATTAGCAAGGCGAACAATGTGTCGGTTGAATGATTATAATTCTATGTATCATTCACTTCTTTGTTGATGGAAGTGTCATTTTGTGTGAACAACGTTGTGATAAGTGAACTGATTGTCAAGTTCTCCTGAAAATTGGTCATGGGTCAATTTCTAGGTTGGTCGACTTTTAGTTTGCTACCATTTCACTTGGTAACACATGAGTGGTAAGGTTTTCCAAGCTCATCACAAGAGACACTAGAAAATAAATCCTTCTCCATTCTACTTAGAGTTTTGGAAATTGTTGTGTCTCCTTAAGAGGGCTTGTCTCTAGATGTTTTCATGGATTTTCATCACATTTAGTTGTTGAGTCCATTGTATTGGATCAATGAATTCAACATATTTTCTCATCCACTTCCTTACCAAAGGAAGTGTCATTTTGTGTGAATGGTGGTGTGGTAAATGAGTTGTTTCATGGGTTTACCCAAAAATTGGTTATGGGTCATTTGTAGGGTGGTTGACTTTTAGTTTTCTACATATTCCACTCAGTAAAAAATGAGTGGTAATGTTTCCCATGCTCATTGAGGGAGGAACTTGTAAACAAAATCATTTACATTATAGGTGGAGTTTTTAGAATTATTATGGATCCCTAAGAGAGATTTCATTTTCATTGTTCATCCTTTTTAATCCAGGTGGATATCGGTGGCCACCCACCTATTCCATTGGATCAAATTCCAATTTCCATTTTGGCAGTTTATTTCTATCTTTTCGGGTCCTAAACTTCTAGGGTTGTTTTGAGGTCCTAAACATTGTTTTTTGGGCCCACCACAGTGACATTATGCACAAAGTCAGAGTGGTATAGAAAAATGTGTATTCCTCGGATATAAATTTCAAACAAGCTATCATGTGCCTAAAACGAAGATCGTATGCAAAAGTTACGACCCCAGGAAGTTGATGTACCAACTTACCCCATCGAGGCCCACATGAATTTTGGCTCTTCATCTCCTAGGGTTAGGTTTTTTGATGTTTAGGTTTTTCTCATTTATGTTTTATTTCAAAAATTCCTTTGTAGCCTCATTGTAACCATCTTCTTGCGAATGAGAATAGTCGACACATCTCTTCTCAGAGATAAGCTACCACCATTCTAGCTAGCTTGTGTGCTTTTACATGTTACAGTCTTTTGTATTTCATACAGTTGTTAATAGAATCTGAGTTTTATTGTATTACTGTGTTCCTTGCCATATTGTTGTGTAATTCTTTGTTATATCTCTGTTTTATTTCTTCCTTCATATCATTCCTAAAATAATTTGGATTAGTGGTACCAGAGTAGTCTACTCTATGTCATCCTCAGTGCATGTCCTCGACGAGGTCAGGGTATAGAGAGTTGGGTCTCGAGCTTGTATCTCTTGAGGAAAACCTCTCTCACACACCCAAGTGACCTTCCATGGCAGAAGAAAAGAGGGATGATAGAAAAGGAGATCCTTTCAAATTGTTGCTCAAGGAAGCCCTTGCGCGACAGAGGACCGATATGAAGGTAGAAATAAAAAATATATATAACAAAGAATTACACAGAGATATGCCAAGGAACATAGTAATACAGTAAATCTTAGATTCTATTAATAACTGTCTAAAATACAAAAGACTATAAAATGTAAAAGCACACAAGCTAGGTAAAATGGTGGTAGCTTATCTCTGAGAAGAGATGTGTCGGCTACGCTCATTCACAAGAATCTGGTTACAATGAGGCTCCAAAGGCCTTTTTGACATAAAACATAAATGAGAAAAACCTAAACATCCAAAAACCTAACCCTAGGAGATGAAGCGCCAAAATTCATGTGGGCCCCGATGGGGTAAGTTGGTACATCAACTTCCCGGGGTCGTAACTTTTGCATACGATCTTTTTTTTAGGCGCACGATAGTCCATTTGAAAAGTCTATCCGAGGACTACACATTTTTTCGTCACATTCTAACTCTATCTACAGTGTGACTGTGGCAGGCCCAAAAAATGTTGTTTAGGGCCTCAAAATGGCCCCAAAAGTTTATGACCCAAAAAGATAGAAAAAAATTGCCAAAATGGAAATTGGGCTTTCAGCTAGTGGAATAGGTGGGTGGAAACCGATATCTACCTGGATCATTATATTTGTGGTACCCAATGTTGATCGTGGAACTGCTTGTACTTGGCATTGCCTTTCNATAAAACATAAATGAGAAAAACCTAAACATCCAAAAACCTAACCCTAGGAGATGAAGCGCCAAAATTCATGTGGGCCCCGATGGGGTAAGTTGGTACATCAACTTCCCGGGGTCGTAACTTTTGCATACGATCTTTTTTTTAGGCGCACGATAGTCCATTTGAAAAGTCTATCCGAGGACTACACATTTTTTCGTCACATTCTAACTCTATCTACAGTGTGACTGTGGCAGGCCCAAAAAATGTTGTTTAGGGCCTCAAAATGGCCCCAAAAGTTTATGACCCAAAAAGATAGAAAAAAATTGCCAAAATGGAAATTGGGCTTTCAGCTAGTGGAATAGGTGGGTGGAAACCGATATCTACCTGGATCATTATATTTGTGGTACCCAATGTTGATCGTGGAACTGCTTGTACTTGGCATTGCCTTTCTGCACAATATCATGAACTTCTTGTTGAATGTGTTGGATGCACTCAAAAAAATTGGTTGCCCGATCAACCTCTATCTGAGCATGGGAGGACTCTTCCTGTGTTGTTGCAATGGGTAGAGAAACATCAATGGGAGCCAATGGTTGAAACCCCATGCACACCTAAAAAGGGTTGTGGCCAATAGAGTTGTGGAGGGCTATGTTGTAGCTATGTTGAACATAAGGAAGGTTTTCATCCCATGTGCATGGATGTTTAGAATTATACATTCGTAGGATATGGAAAATAATCATGTTGAATAACTTTGTTTTTACATCACTCTATGGGTGGAAGTAAGTTGATTTGGTTAGCTTAGTTTCCATCATCAACCATAGGCTGTACCAAAAGGTGCTCAAGAACCTACTGTCTCGATCATAGATGATATTTTAGTTCCATTTGCAGAAAGAACGCCTCACAGGGCCCCATAAGAAGTTGATCCCACTATGATATGGGCCTTACCCCATCACCAAGGCTATGGTTGAGAATTATTTTGAATTAAGTATTCCTCCTTTTCTTGGATTGCACCTGGTATTTAATGTGGAACTACTCCAACCATATTTTCCACCTCTCTTGGATACTTCGGATGTGGCCGAGCAGTTGGCCCCTATAGAACTCAATCCTTCCTACATCGAACAGGTGATATTTTATTGGATCATGGATACCAAGACAAAGGACACCTGCCAACAGACTATCAAACTCTATTGGGTAAGTGGCTCACCAAGAGCCAGGTTCAACAAAAGTTTCCTCATATGATGCAGGCACTTGACGCAATGGAGACCATTTATTCCTAATGGGGGAGGAATGATCTAGGTGGGGATCGGCAATCACCCACCTATTCCACTAGCTCAAATCCAAATTTCCATTTTAGCAGTTGTTTTCTAGCTTTTTGGGGATGTTTTGAGGCCCTAAACAACATTTTTTGGGCCTGCCACAGTCACACTATAAATGGAGTCATAGTGTGATGTAAAAATGTGTATTCCTCATGTATACCTTTCCAATGGGCTATCGTGTTCCTAAAACAGAGATTGTATGTAGAAGTTACGACCCTGGGAAGTTGATGTATCAACTTGCCATTAGGGCCCACATGACTTTTGGCGCTTCATCTCCTAGGATTAGGTTTTTGGATGTTTAGGGTTTTATCATTTATGTTTTATTTCAAAAAGGCCTTTGGAGCCTCATTATAACCAGATTATTGCGAATGAGCGTAGCCGACACATCTCTTCTCAAAGATAAGCTACCACCATTCTAGCTAGCCTGTGTGCTTTTGTATTTTATAGTCTTTTTTATTTTGGACAGTTATTAATAGAATCTGAGCTTTATTGTATTACAGTGTTCCTTGCCAAATCTATTTGTAATTCTTTGTTATATCTATATTTTATTTCTTCCTTCTTATCGTTCCTAAAATAATCTGGATCACTTGTTCAGGGTCAATTTATTTTTCTTGCACTTTTTCCATATTGGCATTATCAAACAAGATACCTTTAAGCGAAATGAAAGGATTTATGGTTGGCACATTTGGCCTCCGGAAACCCTTTGGCGCTCAATTAATATATTGGGTTGTGTGAGGATTTCCTCCCCATGTAGTAACCTATGTGGGGGCATTCTTCTAACTTCCACATCATCTTCAACTACATTGGATTTGACATTTATTAATGTGGCCTTATTTTGTCTTTGCATTGATCTCACCATAGGTAATCATGTTTCATGGAACTATTGATTAGTGGGTGTTACAAACTTCCAAGTTACCTCAATGCATGGTTTGAAAGGTGGAAGGTCGGATGTTGCCACTTTGTTTCAAATGTTTTGATGTACTAATACATGTTTTCTTGTCTTATTCGATTCTCACAAAAAACCCAATTGTCTTAGTCAATAAGGATTGATGCTTGCATGGTGATGACCATCTAAAAATAAGATTGAGGTAGGAATTTTCTCACCTTCTTTTTTCTTCACATTGAGGTCATCGCATGTGATTAGGTTTTATCACATTGTTGATTAGTGAGTGTTGCAAACACCAAGGTTAACTCAATGCGTGGTTTAGAAGGTGGACAGTTGCATGTTCCTTCTCTATTTTAGTAGTTTTGATCTTCCAGTAGCTCTATTCTTGTCAAATTCAATTCCCCAAAAAACTCCAATTTATTGGCCATAAAGTATTGATGCTAGCATGACGAGGGCTCTGAAAAGAGGATCGACATGGGAAATTTTTCACATTATTTCATCTTAGCATTGAGGTTACTGGAGGCAATCGAGTTTCACCACACCGCTAATTATCGAGTGTTGCAACACCACACTACTAATTATCGGGTGTTGCAAACTCCTAGGTTACCTTAATGCATGGTTTGTAGAGTAAAGAACTGCCTGTTCCCTCTCTATTTTGATCATTTTGATCTAATAGTATCTCTATTCATGTCCAATTTGATTCCAAAAAAAAATCAATTTCCTTGGCCAACAAGGATTGATGCTTGCATGGAGAGGATTGTTTGAAAAGATGATCAAGGTGGGAACGTTCTCACTTTGTTTTGTCTTCACAATGCACATTGAGGTTTCTACAAGAAATCAGGTTTCACTGCACCATTGATTATATGGGGTCTCCACTTAGAGAACCTATGACATAACACCTACATTCGTCAGATATTAAAGAATACCTCTAATTTCACTAGATATTGATAAATACCTCCCAAAATCCTTTTTTTTAACCCTTCTCCCAATATGTCTTTTCCAACAAAAAAACCCTATTTTTACTATATATCCTTATTTTTACTAGATTCTCATCTTTAGTGATGTGGATCATCCACCACATTCTACATCTAACTGACCCTGTATGTCAGTTCCAAGCACGCTATTCCATTTTTGTTTGTAATATGTCACACTCGCCCTATCTTAGTTATTTAATAAGAGATTCTACAATCAACTGAATAGAGGTCACAAAGTAGCTCAAGCAGTACAAAGTTGAGGGAAGAGTGAATTTATACAAGAATTTCTTTTTATTTTTCTTTCTGAGTTAGGGTTTGGACATTTAATAAGGGTGCGGCTTTATTCCCTGAGCCCGGGGGGTTTTTCATTTCCTGCATGTAATTTGTTGTTTTCGTGTTTTTACTTGTTTCGATGAATAAATCAAATTATTTCACGTGAGCATGTTTATCTTACTGTTTGTGATTCAGATTTATATATTCTGTCCATTTTTTGTTTCGATTTTATGGTTGAGTACAGATATCCCCTGCAGATGAGTGTCTACATCAGATTGGTATTCAAGCAAATCCCGATGGATGAAAGAGGAATCCGCTTGAATTGGGGGAGAAGAGGCAAGAGGAATGCTAGGCGACAAGAAGATCTGGAGGAAGAAATTCTCTGAATATTGGAGGCCATTGAGTCTAGGTTTCCTCATGGATATTATGAGGAAGAGTCGGTAGTTCAAAGGGGTCGAATTGGAGCCATCGATCCCATGGATAGACTTATTGAAGCTATAACCAACCAAGGAACCAGAGTTAAGGTTGAAATCCCTGACGTCAAAGGTGAACTAAATCCCGAATTGTTTTTGCATTGGATTCAAGATCTAGAGAACTACTTTCATATGGAAGGGATTGAAGAAGTTGATCCATGAAGGGTCAAAATTGTAGCATTGAAAATGAAGTTTCATGCAGCTTTGTGGTGGGAGAACCTCCAGAATGCTAGGGAAAAACAAGGGAAGGACAATATTAGAATGTGGCCAAAGATGTTAAAGTGTCTGAAGATGAATTGTGTGCCCTTGGATTATCAACAAATTTTTTTTAGGGAGTATCAGAATCTAAGACAAAAGGATTTATCGATACCTTCTTTCATCGAATAATTCTTAAGGCCACAAATCAGGACTAGATTGCAAGAGGATGATGAAAATGTGATAGAAAGATACATCAATGCACTTAGATTTCAGCTCCAAGATGAGTTGGCCCTAATCAAAGTGAACTCTATGGATGAATCATATCATCTGGTCTTCAAAGCAAGAGAGAAATTAAACAGGTGAGGCAAAGCAGTGATCAAACGAGGCAGAAACAATTTAATTAGAGGGAGAGCAAGTTCTTCCAAATCAGTGAACGAAGAATAACTCATGGACAATGTTAAGGAAGACTTCCAAGGTAGGGGAACCTTCAGAAGTAGGGGGTGAGGGAGATCCTTCTCTGGCAGTTGGAAGCCATTGAATTGATTTATTTGTGGTGAACCCCATAAGGCTGCAGAATGCCCTCAAGATCCAAAAAGGGTGATGGTGGCTCAAGAAGGAGAAGAGATCTTAACGAAAGAAATTGAAGTGGAGAGCGAAGAGAATTTGATGCTGAGGAGGACCTTGAAAATCGAGAACAAATCATCCCTAGAAGTAGATTGGAAGCAAAAGAGTGTGTTTCGGAAAAGAAGCAAGTGAAAAGATAAGGTATGCAAGGTGATTGTAGATGGAGGGTCTATTGATAATATGGTAAGTACTGAAATGGTACAAAACTTACAACTTACAAGCATTTTGAAACTACACCCCTATAGCATTTCTTGGCTGAAAAAGGATCATAGTGTACTTGTGAATCAATATTTCCTTGTTGACTTCAAAATTGGCCCTTATGAAGACAAAGTGTTATGTAGCGTAGTGCCCATGGATGCTTGCCATCTACTATTGGGTAGACCTTGGTAATATGACAAGAATGTGGTTCACCATGGAAAAGACAACACCTATGTGATACAACATGAGGGGAAATGTGTAAGTTTTAAACCTTGTGAAGTAAAGAAATGCATATAGATTCTTGAAAAGCAAACAAAATTTAATCAATGAAAACCATTCACATAGTACACATATATTTATAAACCCTCAACCCGGAAAACCTTGTATATTCATTGTCGAATTTCACCATTCACCATACCAATATATACAATGGTTTAAATTATTCCATAAATACCAGCAATCATAATCGGATTAATTTAGTAAACCGCTAAAAATAGCAAAAAAGCGTAAAAGAAGAATTAGGAACCTTTGCCGGAGCCGTATGCACGGGGGACATACGCACCCCAGACCTATGAATACAATCCACACAGAGCCTGACTAGAGGGATAAATTGAGGTTAATAGAATGCAGCCCACATTACTAAAGAATATAACACATACCAACATTCTCCCCTTGTTGTTTTCACCCGAGGGGTCCACAAGATTATATATAGTCAGCTCCGAGGCAATGCCCATTGTTACTACACCAGGAGAAATTTTACGCTCCTGGACTTAGATGATGAATGCGCAGCATTCTTCAAAGTGTTAGCTTTTCTAGTAACACCTTCTTTCCTCTGATATGTCTCTCTCCTGAAGTGATCGTATCAATGTGCTTTGTCTTTTGAATGATAAGTTGGGTTCTTTGACAAAGATAATGCACTTTGACTATCACAATCTAATCTCCTTGCTTGTTGTACCAACTTATTACTGAACACAATCTTTGTAACCATATGGCTTCACCCTTGCTTGCATGAGTGAGCAAAGCATGGCCCGGCTTCTATAGTTGAGTGACATTACAACTTTGTCTTTTTCTCATCCAATTTATTTCCCTCCAAATAGGTTAAACACAAACCCACTTGTATATCATGCAATCGGATCTCCAGCCTAATTTGCATCAACAAAGCCATGTATACCACTCTGTCCAATCCTAGTCTTCATTGGTAGCACAATCCATAGTTAGAATTGCATGAAGATACTCGAAGACCCTCTTTACTCTTGTCAAATGCTCCTTCCTTTGGTTTTGTGTATACACATACGACTCCCCGCATGTAATCATGGTCTAGTACATACCATTGCATATGGCTATGTATCTTGCGCTGAAGCATTGGACATGTCCTCTTCTTCTTCACATGTCTTGGGACATTGATGCGTGAATAACTTTGCACCTATATAAGATTAAGACCTTGATCGGTTTAAATTCATGCATATTAAACCTTTTTAATATCGTCTCAACATATTTTTCTCTGATTCAACGAGGAGTTTCATGTTTACTTACGATCTCTTTTAATTTCCATTCAGACGAGTTATTTACCATACGAGGAATATAAAATGTCGAATTTGGAGGATAGTTGTGGTTCCTCCTTTTGATAACATCCATGTTCCTACCAACAAAATTTCATTAACATACAACACTACAAAAATGAGTGATTGATTACCTGCCAACTTTCTTGGAATATACCGCGTTGATCAAGCACGCTTCTCACGGAGTAGTCAAGGGATGTATGTATCAACTTTGAACATGGTAGGTGATTCTTGGATACGCAAGTGACTTCTTGTACCTTACCAACTCTCATTTGCTTCTACAAAGCCTTTCGGTTGCTTCATGTAGAATTCTTCTTCCGGATCCCCATGTAGAGATGTTGTCTTCCACATCCATCTGTTCCACTTCAAGATCAAAAGCAACAACAATGGAGAATAAAATAAATCTAATGGGGATTAACTTAACTTAACCGAATTCAAAGTCAATTCCCTTTACACAGAGATAACCATTTTACTACTAGCAGGCTTGCATTTCACTTTTCATACGCATTAAACTTGTTTCTTAAAAATTTTAACTACCAACATGGCCTGTTCCGGTGGCAACTAAACTAGATTCCATACCTCATTCTTATCCAAGACATCATTTTCTTCAACCAGCCTTCTTCCATAGTTTACTAGCCTCTGAATTCACTACTTCCCTAAAAATTCTGGGATCATCATCAGTAAAAGATAAGGAAGTAAAGGTGGAGCGAAATCAGGTGGACTATTCCTTTATGGTTGCCTTCTTTCCATCACTGATCTACTCAATACTAGGGTGTGAGGTTCTTCTTCTTCTTCTTTTATTTCCTCTTCTTTAGATGATTCATATTTTGCATCATCCAACTCAAATCTATTTTCTTGGTTCGTCTTGCGTTGGTAGAATTCTTGTTTGGACACCTTATTTTACCTCTCTGAAAACAACATCTCATTGTAAGCAGGTCTTCTTGGTTCTGGGTTCCGAAATATAACCTTTCGCACCATCTTGCCAACCAATAAGTATTTTCAATATTTTATCCGACTTACTCCTATTTCCTTTGGAAAATGTACATAAACATCCTTAGCAAACACTCTAAGATGTTGAAGAGGGTTTCTTTCCCTGGGTCCATACCTCGTGTGGATTTTATCATCCAACGTTGGTAGAAGGTGATCGATTGACCGGGTAACATGTTATACCACCTCTACCATAATTCTTGTCCTAACCCATTTTTGGCCGAGCATGTTCCTTGATTTTTCCATCGGTGTCCTGTTCATCCTTTATGAAACTCCATTCCAGGGAGTGTGTCTGGTAGTCTTCTTCCTTTCTATACCAGACCTCTTACAGAATTCTTCCACCATTATGCATTCAATACCTTTATTTTCTTATGCAATGGAGTTACTTTCTACTAGAGCCTTAAACTCTTTAAATTTATCAAATACCTCAGGATTTCTTTCTAAAGAAAATAGGAATCCATACACATATTTCCTTGAAAAATCATCTATAGATGAAACATAATACACAAACCTACCTAGGGATGGAGCGAGAACGAGTCCAAACTACTTTGTGTATCAACTCTAAGATCCAACATGTACCGGATAGGAATCTTACTTTTCGATTATGTTTACCATATATGAAATGTAAAAATCCAGAGTGAAATTAGAAAAACCTTCAACCATACCCAACTACAGGTGTAGTGTTAGAGGCCCACTATAATATGTCGATTATTTGCTTCCACAACATGGTCTTCTTTTTAGGATAGTGTGGTCATTGTCCTCACTCATTTCTGTTAGAGGGGACAACAAAAGCAGGTTACACCCATTGGTATAAGTTTTTCCCAATAACTTGCTCTGAGTTCCACCGAACTCCCCTCATCAACACCATTTCGTTACCATCTTGCAAGTGTTGGCTGCCAAATATGGTATCCACTCCTGCATCATCCAACTTGCCGCTACAGGATATTAGGCTCACGGCAGGATTTGGAATGTATCTTGAAACCGAGGAGAGTTATAATCCTTCCATCTTTTAGAAACAACTTAACCCTTCCGTGTCCCAATATTTTGGTTGTCGATTCATATCCTAGGAATACATCCTACCATCGTACTTTTCATATTCGCAGAATTACTCCTTGTGGGGAGTCATATGGTATGAGGCACGTGAGTCGATCAACCATATATCGCAGTGCTGCATTATGTGTACTTGTAGATGTTGGGTAAACATCAACTCCTTCTTCGATTGGATGTTTTTACTTCCCCGTGGAAGAATTCTCCGGTCCTTTGGTTTTCAAACCTTCTTGGACTTTGTCTTTCTTTGTGCCTATTTTACCACACTTCCAACATTTCCTCAAATGTTTTCCTGGGGACTTAGATCTACACGTAGATTTAGATCTCCACGAAGGCTTACCATGGTTCTTGTCTTGGAGTGCAGCCCTCTTACAAATAAAGCATATGTGATGTGACCATCCATGCTTTTCACCTCATCTCTTAGATAAACAAGGATGTAACTACATCCTCATACTTCAATGTAGATTGAGTGAATTTTACCTATGTACTACAACCAAGATTATCCCAAGAGTGCGGAAAGAACATATGAAGTAATACCTTATCTTATTACTTGATAAGTAATATTTAATAGAGCCAAGTTGGCCACTAGGTATTAAAGGCATTTAGATGTTCTGTCCAACTTGAATCTCCATCTTCCATCCCAAGATGATGTCTATTCTTCGAAGAAACAACTTGTTTACCGAGGGACATTGATTAATTACAAATTCCATAGCTTATCCCATAGTTCCTTGGTAGTAGATTCTTCTGACACATTCAATAACACCGAACTATCCAGGTGGAGTCGAATTGTATTCCTTTCTCTTATGTCTAGCTTCTCCCAATATTCCTTCAACATGCCGGTGGGTGGTGTAATAATAGTAGTTTATTGCATTAGGTTGTGTGCAGAATTCGTCTGTGTGCGGTGGGTTGCATACCGGTGGTAAGTGAGTCCTGTGATCCATTGACTATCTACAAGAGAAGGTCCTCCATTTCAGAAACTTCCATAGCTCAATTTTTTTTACCATTGAACTTCTTTATCTGGATTCTAGATGGGCATTAGTTTCCTCTTCACGCCGAAATCACCATTGCAAAATCTCCCCCTAAACCCAGGGGGTTTGCTCACCCAAACCAAGATAAACTTGATCTATAGACCGAGCCAAACCCTCAACAACAAGGTGTCCCTCTGAAGCAAAAAAAATGAGCTCCCCTAAGCGCACACATGTGGTTTATTATGGAAATTGAAGAAATGCATATATTCTTAAGAAGAGTGATTTGTCGATGGCTCATTCACATGGTACAAAAGATTTATACCATAAACCCTCAATCGGAGAAAACCTTTCTTATATTCATTTATCAAATTTCACCATTCACCACGGCCATCCTTACGGTTTTTAGGTGTTAGTGGATGCAAAACTCTAATCCCTTAAACCGGGATTATTTTTAGTAAGCTGCTAAAAATAGAAAAACCGCCCAAACTGATTTTTGGAACCTTTTCCGGTTTCCTGTCGGCTGCTTGGGGTTAACGGTATACACCCTTCACCGGGACCCCACAGGAAAGAGCGACACACGGCGACACAAGAAAAGCACTACTATGAGGGATCTTCAGGGCAGGTTTTTTTTCTGTTGTAGCGCCCACACGAGAATGTAACACATACCCAACAAATGTGATATATTGAAATCCTTTTAAAGATGAAGAAGCAAATGAATTGAAAACTCTATCCTTTACTACAATGGGATGGAAGAAGTTTTCCAAGGAATCCAAGGGTGGGATTTGCTATCTGTTGTACCCTCAATATAAAGAGAAATTATGTCCACAAACAATCCCATTAAAGGTGTAGAAATTACTTCAAGGGTATGGATTTTAGACCACTAATATGTGGTTGTTTTCACGCCTTCGAAATTGCCCATCAAATTTGGTTCCTAATTGCTTAGAAAACTTTGGAAATCAAGTTGCTTCTGGGATGACTCCCACAAAACTGTAGGGAAATGAGGAGGGAAAATTACATAATTGGTGGAAAAGGGAGTTTATAAAGGAAAGCATGAGCCCTTTCCTACTCTCTCCCAAGAAGAGAGGAAATACATGGAGGTTATGCACAGATTCTAAAGCCATTAATAAAATCACGGTAAAGTATCGTTATCCACTACCGAGAATGGATGACTTACTAGATTGTTTGTCAGGTGCTAAGATCTTCTCCAAAATTGACCTTAGAAGTGGATACCATCATATTCATATTCATGAAGGAGATGAGTGGGAAGACAACTTTTGAAACCAAGGATGGATTATTTGAGTGGATGGTGATTCCATTTGGATTATCAAATGTCGACTACTGTGAACAATGAATCAGGTATTTAGACTGCACATTGGTAAGTTTATCATAGTCTATTTTGATGAGATCTTGATTTTTAGTAAAAGTGTGGAGGATCATGTAGAACATTTGAGGAAAGTACTTGACATACTTAGAGAATAAAGGTTGTTTATCAACCACGAAGGATTAATTATGTGGGATAAGTTGTGGTATTTTGGGTAATGTTATTTCCAACAAATGGATTGAGCATGGATCTAGAGAAAATAAAGGCAATCCTTGAGTGGCCTACTCCTTGAAATATCATAGAGGTGAAGAGATTCCATGGGATGAGTAAGAAAACTTTTATAGTTCATCCGTGAGGAATTTCTGGTGAGTACTTACCAATGATTACCACACAAGAGGAGAGGCCTTTACTTGGACAAATATATAAATACTATGAGTTTTGACCAACTCTAAAGAAGGGTTACGAAAGCACCCAATCTTACTATATGAATTTTGATGACTTTTATGGTTGAGATGAGTGCTTAGGGAATTGCAATTGAAGTGTTGAGCCAAGAGGTAAACCTATGGCCTTTGTTGGAATTAAAAATGAAGCTAAACAAAAGGTATAGTACTTATGATGATATTAAGGAGTTATGCACAGTGGTATAAGCCTTAAAATATTGGAGGCATTACCTTTTGCATAAATAATTCATTTTGATGATGGATAACCAAGCCTTGAAGTACATAAATTTCTAGAGTAAGTTGTCCCACAAACACGCCAAATGGACTTCATTTCTATAGGCCCTTAACGTTTAGTACAACATAGAGGTGGTAGAGACCAATGTGGTGGTTGATTATAAATTGGGAGGCACCATATGTTGGTGATGAGTAATGCTGGTTGGATTTGAAGAGTGAGGGTGTGAATAATATTAGATATTATATTTTGGTAGCAGTGTGAAATTTTAGGTGGACAAGACCTTTCCGGTTTACACTCATTTGAATACTTCGTATTATTGGATGGATTTTTGTTTAAATTCCCTCAACTTTTCATTCCCTTGGGATTGAGGCGAGAAAATATTGTGAGAGAAACGCACTCGAATGGAATGGGTGGGTACATTGGAAGGGACAAGACCTTCGAAATAGTACCAAAAAAATTATTTTGGCCTAACATGAGAAGATACATGAACCATTTGTTTCTTCACGTGAGGGTGTGTAAAGGAGGAGAGAGTAGAATACAAATCTATATTCCCTTACATGTCTTAGGAGAACCATGGACTAATATTTCCATGGATTATTTCTTGGGACTACCATGAAACCAAAGGGGTCATCTGACTCAGATTTTAATAGTAGTGGACCGCTTCTCCAAAATGGCTCATTTCATCCCATGTAGAAAGATAAATGATGCAATCCAAGTGGAACATCTATTCTTTAGGGAAATAGTATGATTGCATGGTATTTTGAAAACCATAACCAGTGACAGGGACACCAAATTCCTAAGCCACTTTTGGAGGATTTTGTGGAAAAAAATTAGATACCAAGTTGCAATTCAGTTCTTCTTATCATCTAAGCGGATGGTCAAACTGAGGTGTTGAATAGGAGTTTGGGTTACTTGTTAAGGTGCCTAGTGTGTGACAATCCTAAAAGCGGTGGGATATAACTGCTACCCCAAGATGAATTTTCTCTTAATTATAACATAAACAAATCTGTAGGTAAGTCTGATTTTCAGGTTGTATATGGTATCAACCCCAAGGGAGTTGTAGACCTAGTTGATTTTCCAACAAACCCATATATCAGTCCAGATGCTACATATTTCATGGAGGACATTCGTGACATACATCAACAAGTTGATCATAGATTGAATTCAATGAATGAATAGTACAAACAACGAGCTGATATGCACAGGATGAAGAAGGTGTTTCAAGAAGGATAAATGGTCATGGTACATTTGAGAAATAAAAGTTACCCCAAGGGGACCTACAACAAATTGAAAGCAAAAGAAATTCATGCCCTATGGAAATCGAGAAAAAAGATAAACAAAATGCTTATCAGGTGAATACAGAGGATCACGAATGGCAGTCTTGTTTTTAATGTTGTTGATCTCTACTCACATGCAGTTGGGACCAACAATGATATAAAGGATGATGGTGAGAAAGAGAAGGAAAACAACTGGACATATTACTTGCCCAAAAAAGGAGAAAGCATGTGGAATGAGTGTTAGATACCAAATCGTCAGCGACACACTCAAAGTCTTATAAACTGTATTTGGTTAGATGGGAAGATCTTCCAAACTCCTACAATAGTTGGATCCTTGAGACTGGTCTACTTAAGTACAACCGAGAAACTTCTGGTGATTTTTTACTGAACCAGGGCATATTTTTTAAAAGGAGGGAATTTAGGCATGATGGAGCATCATACATTACATCTGATTGACCTTGTTTCACAATGGAGTTTGGTGCCCTATTATTCTGGACACTTTCTTTACAGCAATCATTCACTCTCCTATCTCATTTATTATTTAATAAAGATATTATGCAATCAAGCTGGGCGTGGGTTACACAAGTATCAAACAAGTAAAAGGCTGTGAGGTGAATTTCTCTGGGGATTTTTTTTTCTTTTCTTCTGTGAGAGTTTGGGTTTTGGACATGTAATAGGGTGGAGCGTGATTACCACAAATTCAGGGGATTTTCGTTTTCACGTATATGATTTTTTGTTTCCATTAGTGTTACTTGTTTAGATGAATGAATCAGAATTTCCACCCCTTAAATATTTTATCTTATCGTGATTGAGAGTTATATATTTTGTCCATGTTTTGTTTTGATTATGTGGTTGAGTACAAAGATCCCCTGCAGTTGAGTGTCTACATCATTTATACCCCCCATTACCTATAAAAAGAAGCCACTTTTGCACCCCCTTTCTCCATTACATCCCCTCTTAATATACCTACAATATATTACATTTCTTTTCCAAATTTTGAAATGTCATTTATGAATGAACATGTGATAAGATATTGGTCAACAAGGTGAAGCCCCCGTAGTTAATTAGCAAGTGTTTCAAACTCTTGGATTGATCCGGATTATTTTCAACAAAAAATGAAGGCGGATATTAATATAAATAAATGTACAGAGATGTCTTGGATATTCAATAATATAACAGAAATGTACGAATGCAACCATAAACCTGAGATATCTCTGATAATACCGATTTCTATTAATGAAATAAATGTCTGAGAGGCGTAAAAATGATGAAAGACTCACTAGAATGGTGGTAACATCTATGAGAGATGTAATGACTACTCACATTCGCAAGAATGGGATCATGGTTACAATGAGGCTCTGGAGGCCTTTTACAATGTCGAGAATGCCAAAGTCCTAGACATCCAAAAACCCTAACCCTAGGAGATGGAAAGCCAAAAAGTCATGTGGGCCCCGTTTGGAGTAAGGATTAGTTACATCAATTTCTCGAGATTTGCTTTTGCATACGATCTCGGATTTTAAATAATGATAGCTAGTTGGAAGGTATCATCAAAGAGATTCAATTTTGGGGGTTCAATTATACCTTCATATATCATTGAGAACTTCGATCTCGAAAAACTTCATTTGGACACTCAAAGTGGCCCCGGAAGTTAAACTTACTAAAAATAGTAAATTACCAAAATGGCCAGAAAGCTACATTTTGAGCCATTTGGAAAAGGGTGAGGTGGCCCCAAACATCACAGGATCATGGATTGCCTTAATCTATGGTTTGGGGATTTTTTAACTCCCAAATTACATTCACACATTATATAAATCTATCTTAATTTGGTTTTGGTTTTTTATATATAGATTAAAATTAATCCAAAAAAGATAAACAATAGTCCCTTGTTGTATGCAATAGGAACTAATAAAGTTCACATTAAAACTGAGAGTTGTATCAAATGGCTGAGAAAATGTTGTGTTAGTCTTTACGGATGAGAACACCCATTAAGGTTAACTCTCCTAATAATGTGAACCCTTGGATTGCAACAAGGGTTACAACTTCATTAATTGATTAACCAACTCACTACTTATTATCCTTCCTTTTAAATCATAAATGACCCCTACACTTATCATTCTTTACTCTAAATTTGTGCTTATGTAAAATATTAAAAAAAATTACATCTTTCTTATATTAAAATAGAATTTATTTAATTTATTTTTATTTTTATTATTGTATTTTACAATTTGTTTTTCAATATATAACATGAAACTTTAAAATTTATTTTTATTATTTTTTATTAATATATTACACACTATACATCTATAAACATGCCACTTTTCTCAATACAACAAATCACAATTTCAACATAAAATGAAATAATTTTTTTATTCATATACATGTCAAAAAATCCACCTTATGAAGTGTATTTTATGTTCACAAGATCCACGTGTATATAAATAATAACACCACGAACCATAATTTATTTAAAAAATTAATTAAAATTTCTTAATTTTATTAAAATTTAGTCACATGCATTTAATTTTAGTTTGGGTGGTGGGTATAGGTAATTTATTTTTTTTTAAATTTTATTTTCATAAATAATATGTTGGCTTGTTGTGATAAGGATAAAAGGCTAGATGACCCATGGGATAGAGGTCCAAATTCGATGTGTCTTGGGACGTCTCAACCTTTATTAAATCATAAGTTTCATTCTAAACATTAGCTTGTAGATTGTTAACCTTAACCTAGGAGTTATAGTATTAATATACATGTTAAAGGTTGCTTAAAATAATCCCTAGCCAAATGTCATTTTTTCCAAATTTTTACAATATTCCTTTAAAGATTCTTCCTTTTATTACACTTAATATGATCGTGAATTATTAATTTGAATAGTACATAAAACTTTAATTTACATCTTTTTACTCTTACATAAAATTACTCGTTTTTATTTGAGTTAGGTTACAAACTTGTCATTACATTTTTAAGGTTTTGAACTTTTGGAAGCCATCCACCATGTTTTAGTAAATTTCATTTCATATCTCATGGAATAATGAAGGAATTTGACTATATTTGTTAGGAGTTTTGTCTAGATAAATCCTCACAAAACGCTTTATGGAAGAAATTTGATTGAAAGTGGAAGATGTTACATGGACACTTAAATTGCATTATGACTAAATAACCTTTATATAAAAGGTAATGCTTGTTGCCTTTAAATAAAGTTAAGAATCATAGCTAATAACAAAGTTCAAATGAGGGGCATCATTTAATTGTTATGGTCTCTACGAAACTTTTTCTAAACTTTGAGGAAGAAGCTCTAACAATTAAATTGATAGTGTTTTAACCAAGCATTTTCATTAGGAAACCTTGAACTTTTAGCTTATTAGAAAGAAAATAAAATAAAATTGGTAGTACTTTTGGATTAATAAATAATTTTTTTAGATCAAAAGAAAGGTGAGAAAAATCGATAGTGTTCCAATGAGGAAACCTTAAACCTTAATTTATTAGAAAGAAAGAAAACAAAACCATTATAAGACTTTTCTTTGAATTAATAAATAATTTCTTTAGATCAAAAGAAAGGAGAAGAGGTTCAAGTCGTTCTAACATATCATTAATAATAATATAAATTGTCATTTTAATCAAAATTTATATTATTAAAATTGAACCAAAATTAAAACAAATTAATAAATTTAGCTAAATAACCTTCCACTGAAAAGAGAAAAACCATCTTCCTTTGTCTTTGAAGAGGAGTGGGCATAATTCAACACTATAGGTTTATAATTACAAAGTTTGTTGAAAATCTAAACAAAATAACAATGTTGGTATTTTAGAATTATTTTTAATCAATTTTTTTTAAACAATGTTTTATTTTTAAATAGGGAAAAGTGTATTAATATTAAGTATATGTATTAAACAGTCTTTATTAATATAATTTCAAGATTATGATTAATGCGGAGATTTTATTGTGTAGAATGACACCACCCTAAAATACCTCATTGTGAAGTTGGCAGGTCATGGAGACATACTTTCACTCCTACTAAATACCTCTCCCTTTCTTGCCAAATACCTCTTCCTCCTTACATACATGGAAGACAAAATCTTAACCAATTACAAACACACATATAATGTAAAAGGAAAAATAACATCAATAATTATAATAAGTTCCAAATTATACAAACATTGTAGAGGTTATGGTAAACTAACTTTAAAGCCACAAACAAAAGTGGGTAGTTTTTTTGGAAACTGATGGACTTGCTTTGTCTATAGTGTATTTTTTTTGGAAAGTAGTGGTTTTACTTTTATTGTCTATGCTACGCTAGGTATGTATCAATGTAAAATAAGGGGGAAAAATCCATTTCACAAAATTTGGTTTTTATTTGATAAAAATAGTGGTTTTATTTTTATTATTTATACTAGATATGTATCAATATAAAATTAAGAAGAGAAACATTTTATATTATTATATATGATCATTAAAATCAAATTTAATTGTTTAATTATGAATATTTTTCTTTTTTATATAGATTTTGCTTTGACCATAGTCATATGTCGATCTCCTTCTCAAATACGATGATTTTTATGTGTAAAAGGATGAGTTTGGATGCCCTCTTAGTGAAAAGATGGACAAATAGAACATCAATATATAAATTCAATAAAGGCATATCAAGACCCAACATCTACAACTTCAGAAATTGCATCTTCTTCAATGCTAGAAGGTAGTGGAGAAGTCACTCTAACTACCCATCTTAGAGGCCAAACCCTCACTTATTTATTTATGTGCAAGGAATTCTTTATGAATAGGGAAATAAGGGACATGAATCAAATTCTTCAAACTACAAAAAATAAATAGATATATTTATATAAAAAAAAAAAAAAAAAAATGAAAAAGACAAAAATGATGATATATGGTCACAATTGTAATGTATACATGTATCTCATGTTGGCCAAGTTGGTGAACTGGGTGTTAGGGGATCATTAAGCATATTTGTAAGTCATCATTCAAAATTGGCGAAAGTGGTTAATAATTTAATATTAAAATCTATATTAATACAATGCAAGATGAATGTGATTGATGAAAACAACATCATAATTTGACATGACATCATAATTGTTCCTTAATCATATTTGTAAACTTGTTAAATATAAGTGGTAATTAGATAAACTTCAAAAATTTAAAGAACATCTACCAAACATAACAATGATGTATCAACCACTAAATTGTCATTATTAAGTTTCACATAATCATATCACTCAATCAAATATTAAGGTAGAGACCCTCTACTCTATTCTTCTACTACTCAATCCCATCGGTCTCAAACATTACACAATAGGATGAACACAAACAATAACAATGGTTGAGTTGGATTTATGTCAATGAAGTTGTAACATTAGGCGTTTTCAAACACTTCATGTAAAGAGGTTAAAATAAATGAATATGACTAGACAAAGATAAAGAAAATGATATCACACATGTGAAAAAAAAGTCATTTCATGTATGAGACCAAGGATAATTCTTGAGTGACTTTGACAAAATGGAGGGTCCATTAACCATTGCTCAACCAAAAATATGCAATCACATTCCTACTATTGGACAAAACATTTATAAAACAAAGTCACCGGCCCCACCACCACCATAAAAGACAAGGTCCCCTCTTTGGCCTTTCCTTGACCGCATGACGTGTTGTCTATCATGTGTACGTTGATTACGTTAAGCTTAGCTGGAGTTTCACGAGCATTTATTGTATTATCGAATGGGAACACGACAAATATGTGTAGCATAAGAAGGTGGAAGACATTGCTAGAGGGTGTTTGTTGTGTACCAAAGGGAACCTAAATATTCATTTCCAAACCAACCATCATAAAAAAATGGATCTAGTTGAAATTGCAAGTTTGTGATTTAAAGGATATGCAAGATAGTAGAGATGTTTAGATCGATAAAATCAAGAGGTCATTGTTGAACTTGAAGATAAGACAAATTTATTTGTAAAAGTTGTAACTATGTAATAATAGAGACTTAGATTGAAGGAGAGATTTATATTGAAGGAGAGACTTAGATTATTGCAATATAGAAGGCAATTCAAGTTTTAGGTAATGGGAGGAGTCATTGAGCTAATAAGAAATGAAGGGAAAAATTCTTGAGGAGAGAGCCATTTAATCTTGTAGCAAACTTGTCTTTGGTTGTTAGAGTATGATGATATAGTTAGTCAAAGTTCCCATTGATCCAAAACTCTACTCAAATTTTTGATTATTTGGGTCAATTCAAAGTGGAAAAGAAAATTACTCTAAAGGAAATCATTCCATCATTACCATAAAACTTGGATCATGGGTGGAACTTCTGTTGAGAGCTTGAAATTTGTCAGAATTCTTATTATTAATGTTGTGACTAAGTGTATTTTTTCTACAAGATTAGCTTACTCCCCTCCATGGAGACAAACAAATGGTGAGGCAAGACATAAGGTAGGAAATCCCATCCAAAGTTGAATGAACCCCTGTTAGCAATCTAATCTTGCACCAAAAACCAACTCAACCACACTACTAATATATAAATAGAGAGAATAAGTGTATCCAACAAAGGTGAAACCACAAAGAGTTTGTCCCAACAAACATGTGAATAATGGGTTGCTAAAGGAAAGCCAAGCTAATAAGAAAATTCCTACATACTAACTAACAACAAAAGGAACATCGAGAACCAAGAACCCTTGAATATAGAATGACTAAATCCAAGCACCTATAAAATAATGTTCCAATAAGTTAATTAACAATGCAACATCATTAGAGAGAAAAAGATGAAATATCACCTATATAAGCCATGAAAACACAGAGCACAAACTTTGAGGGATGCAAATTATAAATAAAGGAGTAGAAAGAAAGTGATATGAACCAAGAAATTCAAAGCAATTATACATGCTTGATAGAGTAGAGATGATAAGGTAAGTCAGAGGAAGGAGACACAAAGGCATTCTTTGAATTGGAAGATCTTCCAAGCCCCTAAACCTCGCAAGGCCACGATTTTTTGACAAACCACTAAACAATGCCATGAGATACACACACACACACACACACACACACACACACACACACACACACTTGGTCACAAGTTCCTAGTTTGCCACAATAATTGGTCTAACATAAACACCTCAAAGACCTATGTGCAAGGTTGTGATAAGGTGCCAAGTTCCCCTCATTGCCACAATAATTGGTCTAACACAAACACCTCAAAGCCCTATGTGCAAGGTTGTGATAAGGTGCCTCTAAAACATGTTTCCATCGCCTTGGTGGGAAAAATAAAATCCAACCAAGCCTTTCATACCTCATGATGACAAAGGATATCCACTGTGTAGAGTTTGAATTTCTCCCTGAGAACCAATTCTAACAATCTTATATATAGCGTCGTTACAACAAACTCTAGAGGGAGAGACCCTACATGGAGACATTCCATGTCATACCATGGTTAAATCATCCACCTTCATCGTGTTTCTTTAGCCCCCTATCCTTAGCCACCACTATGCACTGCTTCAATGCCCTTTGTCATCATCAACACAACTTGGTATATATAGGAAGCTAGTATATATCCTAGTATAAATCCCACCTTCCCTAGTTTCTAAACCAGGGAAGGAAGAGATTATACCCCTGGTATTCCTTAGTATATATACCAAGGAAGGAAATATTTATACCCTTGGTATAAGGTACATGTACCAAGAAAGGTGAGATTTATATTGGTATATATACTAGCTTCCTTGGCTGGGATTTATGCTAGTATAGATA
>SNQJ01S0042037.1:55408-70175 GCA_010110895.2 Picea sitchensis
CAAATAGATTTGGTTCCTAGTGCCAAACTTCCAAATCAAGCTGCTTACAGGATGACTCCCCTAAAACATGAGGAAATGAGGAGGCAAATTACATAATTGTTGGAAAAGGGATTTATAAGGGAAAGCATGAGCCCCTGTGCCACGCCTTCCCTACTCTCTCCCAAGAAGAGAGGAAATACATGGAGGTTATGCATAGATTCTAGAGCCATTAATAAAATCATGGTAAAGTATCGTTATCCACTACCGAGAATGGATGACTTACTAGATTGTTTGTCAAGTACTAAAGTCTTCTCCAAAATTGACCTCAGAAGTGGATACCATCATATTCAGATTCATGAAGGAGATGAGTGGAAGACAACTTTCAAAACCAAGGATCGATTATTTGAGTGGATGGTGATGCCATTTGGTTTATCCAATGCCCCAACTACTTTCATGTGAACAATGAATCAGGTATTTAGACTGCGCATTGGCAAGTTTATCGTAGTCTATTTTGACGATATCCTTATTTTTAATAGAAATATGGAGGAGCATGTAGAACATTTGAGGAAAGTACTTGACATACTTAGAGAAGAAAGGTTGTTTATCAACCCTGAAAAGAGTTAATTCTGTAGGGATAAGTTGGTATTTTTGGGTAATGTTATTTCAACAAATGGATTGAGCATGGATCTAGAGAAAATAAAGGCAATCCTTGAGTGGCCTACTCCTTGAAATATCATAGAGGTGAAGAGATTCCATGGGATGGTAAACTTTTATAATAGGTTCATCCAGAATTTCAGTGGGTTGAGTGCCCCCTTGACTGATTGCACAAGAGGGAAGGCCTTTACTTAGACAACGACAACTACTATGAGTTTTGAACAACTCTAAAGAAGGGTTACGAAAGCACCCATTCTTAATATACCAGATTTTGATAAACTTTTATAGTTGAATGTGATGCTTCAGGAATTGCAATTGGAGGAGTGTTGAGCCAAGAAAATAAACCTATGGCTTTTTCAGTGAGAAATTAAATGAAGCTAAACAAAATTATAGTACTTATGATAAGGAGTTCTACGGAGCGGTACAAGCCTTAAAATATTGGAGGCATTACCTGTTGCATACAAAATTCATTTTGATGACGGATAACCAAGCCTTGAAGTACATAAATTTCCAAAGTAAGTTGTCCCACAAACACGCCAAATGGACTTCATTTCTGTAGGCCTATACTTTTGTTGTACAACATAGGAGTGGTACGACCAATGTGGTGGTTGATTACTTAAGTAGGAGGCACCATATGTTGGTAGTGATGAGTAATGCACTGGCTGGATTTGAAGAAATTAAGGGTGAATATGTCGATGACCCATATTTTAGTAGCATTATTGAAATTTTAGGTGGACAAGACCTTTCCGGTTTACACTCATTTGAATACTTCCTATTATTGGATGGATTTTTGTTTAAATGACCTCAACTTTTCATTCCCTTGGGATTGAGGTGAGAAAATATTGTGAGATAAATGCACTCGAATGGAATGGGTGGAGACTTTGGAAGGGACAAGACCTTCGAAATAGTACCAGAGAAATTCTTTTGGCCTAACATGAGAAGAGACATGAACAAATTTGTTTCTTCCTGTAGGGTGTGTCATATAGAAAAAGGAGGAAAGTAGAATACAAGCCTCTATATGCCCTTACTTGTACCAAATGAACCCTGGACTAATATTTCCATGGATTTTGTCTTAGGGTTGTCGTAAACCCAAAGGGGTCATGACTCAGATTTTGTAGTAGTGGAACGCTTCTCCAAAATGGATCATTTCATCCAATGTAGAAAGACAAATGATGCAATCCAAGTGGAGCATCTATTCTTTAGGGAAATAGTATGATTGCATGGTATTTTGAAAACCATAACCAGTGACAGGGACACCAAATTCCTAAGCCACTTTTGGAGGATTTTGTGAAAAAAATTAGATACCAAGTTGCAATTCAGTTCTTCTTATCATCCCCAAACAGATGGTCAAAATGAGGTGTTGAATAGGAGCTTGGGTAACTTGTTAAGGTGCCTAGTGTGTGACAATCCTCGATAGTGGGATATAGCACTACCCCAAGCTGAATTTTCCCTTAATTATAGCATAAAAAGATCTATAGGTAGGTCTGATTTTCAAGTTGTATATGTTGTCAACCCCAAGGGAATTGTAGACCTAGTTGATTTTCCAACAAACCCATATATCAGTCCGGATGCTAAATATTTCATGGAGGACATTCGTGACATACATCAACAAGTTGAGCACAGATTGAATTCAATGAATGAATAGTACAAACAACGAGATGATATGCACAGGACGAAGAAGGTGTTTCAAGAAGGATAAATGGTCATGGTGCATTTGCGCAAAGAGAGGTACCCCAAGCGTACTTACAACAAATTAAAGCCCAGGAAATTTATGCCCTATAAAATCCAGAAAAAGATAAACAAAAATGCTTATCTAATTGAACTGCTAGAGGATCTAGATAGCAGTCTTGTTTTTAATGTTGTTGATCTCTACTCACATGCAGCTGGGACCAACAATGATCTAACGGATGATGGTGAGAAAGAGAAGGAAAACAAGTGGACAGATTACTTGCCAAAAAAAGGAGAAAACATGTGGAATGAGTGTTAGACACCAAATCGTCAGCAACACACTCAAAGTCTTATAAACTATATTTGGTTAGATGGGAAGGTCTTCCAAACTCCTACAATAGTTGGATCATTGATATTGGTCTACTAAAGTACAACCAAGAAGCTACGCAGAGTGATTTTGAACCAGAAGAGGCATAATTTTTAAAAGGAGGGTAGGATGATGCGGAGCATCCGCCACATTCTGCATCTGATTGACCTTGTCTGTCAGTTTCGGTTGCCCTATTCCAGTTTTCTTTGTAATCTGTCACACACTCTCTATCTCATTTATTTAATAAGATATTATGCAATCAACTGGACATAGGTTACAAAGTAGCTCAAACAGTACAAAGTTGAGGGAGGAGTGAATTTCTACGGGGATTTTTTTTCTTTTTCTTTCTGAGTTTGGGTTTGGACATGTAATAAGGGTGGAACTGTGTTCCCTAAGTCTGGGGGGTTTTTCATTTCCTTTATATAATTTTTTGTTTCCTTCGTGTTACTTGTTTCGATGAATGAATCAAATTTTCACCTAAGCGTGTTTATCTTACTATCTGTGATTCAGAGTTATATAATTTGTCCATGTTTTGTTTCGATTATGTGGTTGAGTACAAAGATCCCCTAAAGATGAGTGTCTGCATCATGTATACCCCCCATTACCTATAAACCACCCCTGCACCCCCCCTTTCCCAAGTAATCCACATCCCCCCACCAATACCTACAATATATTGACTCTACTTTTCAAAATTTTAAAATGCCATTTATGAATGAACATGATAATATATTGGTCAACAAGGTGAAGCCCCCCTAGTTAATTAGCGAGTGTTTCAAACTCTCGGGTTGCCTTCATTAACGGTTTGGGGATTTTTTAACTCCCAAGTTACATTCACACATTATATAAATCTATCTTAATTTTGGTTTTGATTTTTTTTTTTTATAGATTAAAATTAATCCAAAAAAGATAAACAATAGTCCCTTGTTATATGCAATAGAGACTAATAAAGTTCACATTAAAACTGAGAGTTGTATCAAATGGCTAAAAAAATATCGTGTTAGTCTTTACGAATGAGAACACCCATTAAGGTTAACTCTCCTAATAATGTGAACCCTTGAATTGCAACAAAAGTTACAATTTCATTAATTGATTAACCAACTCCCTACTTATTATCCTTTTGAATCATAAATGACCCCTACACTTACCATTCCTTACTCTAAATTTATTAACTATATCAAAATATTAAAAAAATAAATTACATTTCTTAATATTAAATAAATATTAAATAAATTTATATTAATTCATTTTCTTTTTATTATTATTATTTATAATTTGTTTTTCAATATATAACATGAAACTTTAAAATTTTTATTTTATTATTTTTTATTAATATATTACACACTATACATCTATAAACATGCCACTTTTCTCAATACAACAAATCACAATTTCAACGTATTAAAAATGAAAAAAAATAAGAAATTATTCATATATCATGTCCAAAAATCCACGTTATGAAGTGTATTTTATATTCACATGATCCACGTGTATATAAATAACACCACTAATGCAATTTATTTAAAAAATTATTAATTAAAATTTCTTAATTTTATTAAAATTTAGTCACATGCATTTAGTTTAGTTTGGGTGGTGGGTAGTGTAATTGTTATCTTCCGTATTCAAGTTTCGACCTTTATTAAATTATAAGTTTCATTCTAGGCATTGGCTTGCATGTTATTGACCTTAACCTAGGAGTTATAGTGTTAGCCAACCATATTTGAAATTAAACCTCGCCCAAATAATGCTAACCAAATATCAATTCTTCCAAACTTTTACAATATCCCTTTAAAGATTCTTCCTTTTATTACACTTAATATGGTCCTGAATTAATTTGAATAATACATAAAACTTTAATTTACATCTTTTTACTCTTACATAAAATTATTCAAATAAAAACATTTTTATTTGAGTTAGGTTACAAATTGTCATTACATTTTTTAGGTTTTGAAATTTTGGAAGCCATCCACCATATTTTAGTAAATTTCATTTCATATCTCTTATTTGAGTTAGGTTACAAATTGTCATTACATTTTTTAGGTTTTGAAATTTTGGAAGCCATCCACCATATTTTTAGTAAATTTCATTTCATATCTCATGGAATAATGAAGGAATTTGACTATATTTGTTAGGAGTTTTGTCCAGATAAATCCTCACAAAACGCTTTATGGAAAAAATTTGATTGAAAGTGGAAGATGTTACATGGACACTCAAATTGCATTATGACTAAATAACCTTTAAATAAAAGGTAATGCTTGTTCCCTTTAAATAAAGTTAAGAATGAGAGCTCCTAAATCATAGCTAATAACAAAGTTCAGATGAGGGGCATCATTTAATTGTTATGGTCTCTACGAAACTTTCTCTAAAATTTGAGGAAGAAGCTTTAACAATTAAATTGATAGTGTTCCAACCAAGCATTTTTATTAGGAAACCTTGAACTTTAACTTATTAGAAAAAAAAAAAAAAAAAAAAAATATATGGAAGTACTCTTCTTTGGATTAATAAATAATCTCTTTCGATCAAAAGAAAGGTGAGGAAAATTGATAGTGTTCCAACCTCATGAGGAAATCTTAAACCTTAATTTATTAGAAAGAAATCAAAACAAAACCATTATAAGACTTTTCTTTGGATTAATAAATAATTTATTTAGATCAAAAGAAAGGAGAGGAAAGAGGTTTAAGTCATTTTAACATTATCATTAATAATACAAATTGTAATTTTTTTTAATCAAAATTTATATTATTAAAATTAAGTCAAAATTAAAACAAATTTCAATAAATTTAGTTAAATAATTTTTTTAGATCAAAAGAAAGGAGAGGAAAAAGGTTTAAGTCATTCTAACATTATTATTAATAATACAAATTGTAATTTGTTTTAATCAAGATTTATATTATTAAAATTAGGTCAAAATTAAAACAAATTTCAATAAATTTAGCTAAATAACTTTCCACTGAAAAGAGAAAAACCATCTTCCTTTGTCTTTGAAGAGGAGTGGGCATAATTCAACACTATAGGTTTATAATTACAAAGTTTGTTGAAAATCTAAACAAAATAACAATGTTGGTATTTTGGATTATTTTAATCAAATTTTTAAACAATGTTTTATTTTTTTAAATAGGAAAAAGTGTATAATATTAAATGTTATTCGCTTAGTCTTTATTAATATAATTTCAAGATTATGATGTGCAGAAATATTATTGTGTAAAGACAAAACTTGGCTACCTAAAATATCTTATTGGTGAGTCATAAAGGGGCATACTTTCACTCCTACTAAATACCTCTCCCTTTCTTGCCAAATACCTCTTCCTCCTTACATACATGGAAGACAAAATCTTAACCAATTACAAACACACATATAATGTAAAAGGAAAAAAATAACATCAACAATTATAATAAGTTCCAAATTATACAAACATTGTAGAGGTTAAGGTAAACTAATTTTAAAGCCACAAAAAAAAAAATTAGGTAGTTTTTTTGGAAAGTAGTGGTTTTACTTTTATTGTCTATAGCGTAATTTTTTTTGGAAAGTAGTGGTTTTGTTTTTATTGTCTATGCTACGCTAGGGTATGTATCAATGTAAAATAAGGGGAAAAAATCCATTATAAAATTTGGGTTTTTTTTATTTATAAAAAATAGTGGTTTTAGTTTTATTATTTATACTAGATATGTATCAATGTAAAATTAAGAAAACTTTTTTAACATATTATTATATATGATCATTAAAATCAAACTTAATTGCTCAATTATGAATATTTTGCTTTCTTATACAGATTTTGCTTTGACCATAGTCATATGTCGATCTTCTTTTCAAAGACGATGATTTTTATGTGTATAAGGATGACCTTGGATGCCCTCTTAGTGAAAATATGGACAAATAGAAGACTGATATATAAATTCAATAAAGGCATATCAAGACCCAACATCTACAACTTCAGAAATTGCATCTTCTTCAATGCTAGAAGGTAGTGGAGAAGTCATTCTAACTACCCATCTTAGAGGCCAAACCCTCACCTATTTATTTATGTGCAAGGAGTTCTTTATGAATAGGGAAAGAAGGGACATGAATCAAATTCTTCAAACTGCAAAAGGAATCCAACTTCATTGTCTCAATGAGTGGTTACTAGTTGGATAAAAATGAAGAAAAAACTAAAATGAAAAAGACAAAAATGATGATATATGGTCACAATTGTAATGTGTACATGTATCTCATGTTGGCCAAGTTGGTGAACTGGGTGTTAGGGGATCATTAAGCATATTTGTAAGTTATCATTCAAAATTAGCGAAAGTGATTAATAATTGAATATTAAAATCTATATTAATGCAATGCAAGATGAATGTGATTGATGGAAACACTAAATTGACATGGCATCATAATTGTTCCCTAATCATATTTGTAAACTTGTTAAATGTAAGTGATGAGTACATAAACTTCAAAAATCTAAAGAATATCTACCAAACATCACTTGAGTAAACTAGCTAGACTTATGGATAGACTGTTTTACCAGGGACTATTCGTGCTACTACTGATGATGTTGGCGATAGAGGGTCTTGATCTATTCCCTTGTGTCATCCAATAAAATGGTCATTTCAGTGGTATTGGCTTGCACTACCTCCAAATATATAACCCTTTCTTCAAGGGATTTCTTTTTTGCATTGAGGACATCTTATTACTTAAATAGTTTACCTCCTTGATAACATAACAATGATGTATCAACCACTAAATTGTCACTATTAAGTTTCACATAATCATATCAATCAATCAAATATTAAGGTAGAGACCCTCTACTCTATTCTTCTACTACTCAATCCCATCGGTCTCAAACATTAAACAATAGGATGAACACAAACAATAACAATGGTTGAGTTGGATGTATGTAAGTGAAGTTGTAACATTAGGCGTTTTCAAACACTTCATGTAAAAAGAGGTTAAAATAAATGAATATGACTAGACAAAGATAAAGAAAATGATGTCACACATGTGAAAAAAAAAGTGTGAGACCAAGGATAATTCTTGAGTGATTTTGACAAAATGGAGGGTCCAATTAACCATTGCTCAACCAAACATTGCCTTCAAAAATATGCAATCACATTCCTACTATTGGACAAAACATTTAAAAAACAAAGTCACCGGCCCCACCACCACCATAAAAAACAAAGTCCCCTCTTTGGCCTTTCCTTGACCGCATGACGTGTTGTCTATCATGTGTACGTTGATTACGTTAATCTTAGCTGGCGTTTCACGAGCATTTATTGTATTATCGAATGGGAACGCGACAAATATGTCATAACATGAAACTAATGAATTAACCAAAAAAGACACAACAAATATGGGGTAACATAATGAAAATCTCGAAACTTTTTAAAAAAAACAAGGAATCTCCCCCATTGAACAACACGACAAATATCTCATTATTTAGGAAGGTGTAAAATTGCTAGGTCAAAACAAAAATAAACCCATCTCCGGGCCTATACGTCCCTCATCTATGTGATTTGCACAATGCCACTTACGTCCAAAATTGTGAGATACATGAAGCAAAAGCACTTTCTTAGCACTTTGTTATTGGAGAAGACTCTTGAAACTTAAATGGGTGGAAAACAACAATGTTTCCACTTCATCCATTGTCTAAGAATAGAACATTGGTGTAGCATAAGAAGGTGGAAGACATTGCTAGAGGGTGTTTGTTGTGTACCAAAGGGAACCTAAATATTCATTTCCAAACCAACCATCATAGAAAATGATCATAGAAAATGGATCTAGTTGACATTGCAAGTTTGTGATTTAAAGGATATGCAAGATAGTAGAGATGTTTAGATCGATAAAATCAAGAGGTCATTGTTGAACTTGAAGATAAGACAAATTTATTTGTAAAAGTTGTAACTGTGTAATAATAGAGACTTAGATTGAAGGAGAGATTTAGATTGAAGGAGAGACTTAGATTATTGCAATATAGAAGGAAAGGCAATTGAAGTTTTAGGTAATGGGGAAGGGGAATTAAGTGAGCTAATAAGAAATGAAGGGGAAAAATTCTTCGGAGGGAGCCATTTAATCTTGTAGCAAACTTGTCTTTGGTTGTTAGAGTATGATGATATAGTTAGTCAAAGTTCCCATTGATCCAAAACTCTACTCAAAATTTTGATTATTTGGGTCAATTCAAAATTGGGAAAAACCTCTAAGGAAATCATTCCATCATGCATAAAACTTGGATCATGGTGGAACTCTGTTGAGGCTTGAAATTTCTGTCAAATTCTTATTAATGTTCTGACTAGAAAGAGTGTCATTTTTCTACAAGATTAGCTTACTCCCCTCCATGGAGACAAACAAATGGTGAGGCAAGACATAAGGTAGGAAATCCCATCCAAAGTTGAATGAACCCCTATTAGCAACCTAATCTTGCACCAAAAACCAACTCAACCACACTACTAATATATAAATAGAGAGAATAAGTGTATCCAACAAAGGTGAAGCCACAAAGAGTTTGTCCCAACAAACATGTGAATAATGGGTTGCTAAAGGAAAGCCAAGCTAATAAGAAAATTCCTACATACTAACTAACAACAAAAGGAACATCGAGAACCAAGAACCCTTGAATATAGAATGACTAAATCCAAGCACCTATAAAATAATGTTCCCATAAGTTAATTAACAATGCAACATCATTAGAGAGAAAAAGAGGAAATATCACCTATATAAGCCATGAAAACACAGAGCACAAACTTTGAGGGATGCAAATTATAAATAAACGAATAGAAAGAAACTGATATGAACCAAGAAATTCAAAGAAATTATACATGCTTGATAGAGTAGAGATGATAAGGTAAGTCAGAGGAAGGAGACACAAAGGCAGTCTTTGAATTGGAAGATCTTCCAAGCCCCTAAACCTCGCAAGGCCACGATTTTTGACAAACGACTAAACAATGCCATGAATACACACACACACACTTAGTCACAAGTTCCCCTCATTGCCACAATAATTGGTCTAACACAAACACCTCAAAGCCCTATGTGCAAGGTTGTGATAAGGTGCCTCTAAAGCATGTTTCCATCGCCTTGGTGGGAAAAAGAAAATCCAACCAAGCCTTTCATACCTCACGATGGCAAAGATATCCACCGTGTAGAGTTTGAATTTCTCCCTGAGAACTAATTCTAACAATCTTATATATAGCATTGTTACAACAAACTCTATACATTCTTACATAAGATGTATATCTCCCTTTTAGGATGGCTTCTGAGCTCTTCACATATTTCCCTAGTTTTTTTCCTATTACTTCGAAAGTAGAGGGTAACCAGTAGTCTAAAGGTAAGCAATAAAATCTCATCCAAACCGACACATTTTTGAAAGTCTCTTTTTCTAGGGAGAAATTTTCCTTCCATGGTCACATGTACAGTCTTGATGAGGTGTGGCAGTATGGCCCTCCCTCAAACACTCTATCCCTATCCTCCAAGTTCATGAATATTGTTGTGAAGAAGCCTTTCGAGCCCAGGTGGAGCTTCACTTCTCTGTTTGGCTTCCCATGATATTTAATCCAGTTGTGTAGTGTTCTTTATGTGGGCCACAAACCCATGAAATTTCATATTAGCTCATGTGTCTTCATCTGGTCCCTGTAGAGTTACGTTTACGAATCCTCTAGTATCACCTTGGGTATCATTGATGTTTTGGGTTTGCACGGGTTGCGCTCTTCTGCCCCTTTGGGCTTCACTGTGTCTTGCACCTCACTCTTATTTTCTCTCGTTTCTTCTCCCATGCACTCACTTTTTTCCTGGTTCCTTTCCTGATCTTTTTCTGGGTCTGATCTCGAGGTGCCTGTCATTGGTGCCTTGAAAACTACGCCTCTTGGCCCTTTCCCTATGTCTACCACTACCTATTTGTATGAGGGGGTACCCTTACCCCCCCCTTTGGTGCTCATGTTGTCCTCTGCTATGGTCGTGACTGTCAAACCCTAGCTTGTAGTTCCTCCAAACCCTCCACTAGATGCAGTATAACATTAACTACAATAAGGTTCTCTTTTCCATATTAATTGTAGAAGGACTTATCAAATTCATAAAGGTTTTTAAAAATAGAGGTAGCCTCAAAATACATGTAAGGTTTTTTAAAACATTAAATTTGTAAGTTTTAATATTAAAGTGAAATATTCATAATAATTATAATAATGGATAATAATTTTGAAAATATTGGTTATTATAAATTTACACTTCTCATTTGATTTAATTTCATATTTTTTTATTGATTAAGGTGGAAATATAAGAACCCTAACCTTAAGATCTTTTAAAATATTAAATTTGTAAATTTTAATATTAAAGTGAAATATCTTGATAATTATAATAATTTTGGAAATATTGCTTATAATAAATTTACACTTCTCATTTGATTTAATTTCATATTTTTTAATTGATTAAAGTGGAGATACTAGCCTTTTCATTTTCATGTGTACAAGTATTTAAATTTGAGTTAATAATCCATATTAAAAATAGAAAAAATAAATATTCATTATTTATTTTTCTAAATTTTATATATTTAATTATTTTTTAATAAAATTTATTATTACTAAAATGAAAATAAGATATTTTCATAAAATTAAATTTTTATTTATATAAATAATGATATTTTAAAAGTACCAAAACAATAAACATTTTATACAAAATATCCATTGTTATAACTATTGTGATTATTATTATTATCTTTATTACAATTATTATCATAATCAATAATAATAATAATAATTATTATTATTATAGTCAATACATAAATTATAAAATGTTTATTGTTTTGGTAGTTTTAAAATATCAATGTTAATATGAAAATTTATTTTATTAATTTATTTTTATTATATTAATAATAAATTTTATTTTCCCCGAGATGGGGTGTCACTTGGAGAAAGTTCGAGGACACTTGGCACTGGGCAACCAGGGGAGTTATTAACCCCGAGCACCAGCCCACAGATATTAACTCCCCCATGGCGCACACCACGAGGAGAGTAATGGTAGTGCACCTCGCTAGACTGGTTGGGTTAATGGCTATGCGAGCTAGCCAGGCCAGGTGTACCAGCACCAGGTTGGCTGTCAACTAGGCTTGAATGGTGATAAGGATTGTCAACTCAGGCTTCAATGGTGATAAGGGTAGTAAACAGGGTCTCGCCCTACTGTACTCTTACATTCTTCATTTGCCTTGATGCATTCTTCCTGTCCTTCTCTTCGACTCTCCCAAGAGTTCCAACATTTCTTCTCTCTGTGTTTTTCTCCTAAGCACCAATGTCACCCTCCCTGGCTCCGATACCCCCCACTCTCCTTACACGCTCATTCCCAATAAACTCCCTCTCATCACCTCTGCCTTATCTCGTTCCTCTCAGCACGCTCTCTCATCCTGAATTCCCGCAACCCTTCACCTCCATACACTCACCAACATGCCCAAGGAAAGAGGGAAATCCAAGAGGGGTGTTTGTTATTACATCACCCTCTCCCGTCACAACAAGCTCTCCCCCTCCCAACTGGCTCTTATTACACATTTCGCGAAACCTTGACACACTAACCAGAGGTTGCAGGAGACTCCTTAGTCCGCTCCTCCTCAACTCCTTGGCATCAGCTCGGTAAAGGAGGAAGCGCCCTCCTCTCATGCACACATCCCTCCATCCACCCCTCTTCTGATCCATGTCCTGAGCTCGGTTAAAGAGGAGGCACCACCTTCGTGCACGCGCCCTCCTCTGGCCACCAATCTCTTGCCCCCCCCAATTGTCAAACCAGGTGACCCCCACTACGAAAATGGAAGCTGTATGGTGGAGGACGAAATCCCCCCAAGCTTGCAAGTGGAGAAAAATGCAGCAACAACCAACGAGATCACCACAGAGGTAGCAGGTAAGGAAGATGAGGAGGATTAGCCTCAACAATTCGCTAACCACCTCACGAAGGAGCACCTTCAAATCCTCTTCAAAATCATTCAGAAACAGGATGATTAGATGCACTCTCAGAGCATCCTTGGCCAAAGGATGGACATCTTGTTCGACACATTAAAGGATGCTCCTACGCACGCCAGATGCCCTACATGCGGCTAACGGTTCACCCCGGTCTACACAATTCATGGACAACCAGGCTCGACAATGGAGTGAAGTCTCCAGGTTATGGCTCCTTGTCAATTAGAGTTGCGGGATTAATGGTTTAGCTTACCACAACAACAGGATATAATATCATGCATTTTTTTCATATACTGTTTATGTAGTTTTAGAAGCAGCTCTATTAATAGACAGTCCTAGAGACTTTCTGATTATTGTACAAACTTTTTTGTTCACGCAGAGAGGTTGCAAAATTTTGTGTAAGCATTTTGGTTTAAATAATGATAGCATACAAAATGATGTGTCAATCTGAGAACATCTAAGAACCATCTGTTCTAGTTTCCCATTTGTGGGGGAACAAGTAGCTCTTACTTATTATTGTAAAGTTTACATATGTCATTAATATAAGGATCTACTTTTATTAAAATAATAATAATAATAATAATAAATTTTATTTAAAAAAAAAATAAATGTAGTAAAATTAGAAAATAAATAATGAGCATTTATTTTCATAAGATTAATGTTTATTATTTTCTTATATCTATTATTAATTCAAATTTAAAAACTTGTAAATATGGAAATGAAAAGTCTAAGACACCTATATCTCCACCTTATTCAATGAAATAAAAAGTGTAAATTTATTGTAATCAATATTTCCAAAATTATTATCAATTGTTCTCCACCTTAATCAATAAAATAAAAAGTGTAAATTTATTATAATCAATATTTCCAAAATTATTATCAATTGTTATAATTATTATGTATATTTCACTTCATTATAAATATTATGAAGTTAGATGAAATGAGAGGTCTAAATCTGAAATAAAAAGTGTAAATTTATTGTAATCAATATTTCCAAAATTATTATCAATTGTTATAATTATTATGTATATTTTACTTATGAAGTGAGATGAAATGAGAAGTTTAAATTTATTGTAACCAATATTTTCAAAAATAAACTTAAGCACTAATTATTTATTATAATGTTAATTTATTTTTCTTAATATAAAAATTGTATTTATTTATTTTAATTAATATAAATCCATTTTATCTATATAAAAAACTAAAAAGTTTAAAAAAATATTTACAATTTCAATTAATTTCAATTAAATGTTATAAAATTATTCATTTAAAAAAAAATGAAAATTAAGCAAAAAAAAATAAAAATAAAAATAAATTATTACTTATATAAAAAAATATTATTTTTAAAAATTAACATAGAATTATTATTACTTATATAAATTCGAAATCAAGGAAAGATATTTCTATATTTATATTCTCTTACTTACAATAAATTTTGGTACAAAGTTAATAAAAATTCAAAATAAAAAATATCTTTTAACTAATTCTCTGAAAAAAAAAATGTAAATAAATATTTATAAAAAATTTAATAAAACAAAAACATATTTTGAATATTTTTACAAAGTTCAAAAAATGAAATGGTAATACCAAACACACAATTATGTTATAATATAACTAGTATAGCCACATAATTGTGGATGATGAACGCGGATAAGCCTATTTAATTTAGAAACCCTAACTTAACATAATCCTATAACCCTAACATGAACCTTAACCCTAATATAATTTAACATTACAGAGGAGTGTGCACCTCAGATCCTATTAGGTGGCTGGTTCAGAAATGAAGCCATTGAAGAGCTGAAAGCCCTAGCCTGTGGAAGCCTAGCTTAAAATTGGATTCACAATGCTTCAAGACATATATTCCTAGCTTCATGTATGAAAACTTTTAAAAATAATTGAAACGATATTCTTTTATTTTACTTTGGAATATTTTATTTTCGTTTAATCTTAGGCCCAACAACTCCACTACTCTTCCACCCCACTGCAGTTTGGCACAACAAGCATGCAGCCTTTCCAATGACGTCAAATCTTCAACGCAGTTCAATTCTTCTAATTCAGTACACTGTAATATCCAGTCTCACAAGTTTTGGAGTGGTTCTAGTCTGCTTATGCTCTTCAACCTGTTATAATCATGTATGTAAAACACCTCCAAATATACCAATGTTTCAAGACTACAAGAGTCCATTTTCCTCAAATTAT
>SNQJ01S0042037.1:104015-118026 GCA_010110895.2 Picea sitchensis
GTGGTTGGATCTACTAGAAGGGTATTTTTCTGTCCATAACTTTTCGAATAGAGAAAATATTACTTTTGCGCTCCTCAAAGCTGTTCCCCATGTCAAAGATTGGTGGGAAACTTTCTGTGAGAAAAATGAAATAGAGGAACCCTCATTATTTACATTCATGACCACCTGGGAATCCTTTAGGGATACTATTAAGGAACAATACTACCCTATCGAAAGTTATGATGGCTTGTATACCAAATGGACCACACTGCGACAAGAAAGAGACCAAGCAGTGTGAGAGTTCACAAATATCTTCCATACCTTGCGCACCAAGATGGGTATGAAAGATTTAGAGAGACATACAGTGCTCAAGTATTGCGGTGCTTTGCATAGATACATACACACCGAAATGGAATTTCTGGACATCTCGTCCTTGAGCGCGACCTACTGATATGTCTTCAAAATCAAGAAGAAGCTCAAAAAAAAGACGCGACAATTTGGGCCTAGAAACCCCACACAACAAAAGGAAGGAAAGGGAGGCCCCAACCCACATAATAAAGGACAGAGAAAATATAGGCAGTATCAAGACAACCAGTCGAAGCTGCAATCAAATAAGGACATAGGAAAGACAAAGAAAGATACCGGGAAGTGGTGTGACTTCCATAAGAACCCTTGGAATAACATTGTTGATTTTCGCCCAAAGAAATCATTGGTGGCCGAAGTGAAATCCTCTGAATCAGATGCAGGTTATGAATCTGATTTAGAACCAGAAAGGGGAAGATGACTCATTGATACGTAACCCATTGCCACCGTTGCTACCACCAAGCTCCATCCTGGTGAACCAGACGAGCCAGAAGAAGGTGAGCGCCTCTTCCATTCACAGATGTGGGTGAAAGGAACCACGTTTCACTTCATCATTGATAGTGGTATCCATAAGAACCTCATCTCGGCAAAGGTCGTCAAGCGGTTGGCCCTGCCAATAACACCACACCCACAACCCTACACCATTGGATGGCTCCGCTAAGGAAGTGATCTTTGCGTCAGCCAACAGTGTCGACTTTCATACGACATCAAGCCCTTCAAAGATGAGGTATTGTGTGATGTTTCTCCTATTGAATCTTTTAATTTTCTTTTGGTACATCCTTATTTATGGAAACGTCATGTTGTATACGATTCTAGGCCTCGTAGTGTTATTATTACTTTGAACAGGAAATTGTACAGGATTCCCGAGGTAGTCCCTCCTAGTGTTATTTCCTTGATCTATACCAAGCAATGCAGGAAGGTAATCTCTCAGGCCGAGAAATTTGTCTTCTTCGTGATTCTCTCTCAGAGTGAGAGAAATATCACAGCCACATCCAAGGCCTCCATAGAAGAAAGTGGATAAATTCGTGGAAGAATACTTAGATATATTCTCTTCTCCTACTGGGGTACCTCTGCACTGCTAGGTCAAGCATACCATTGATATGAACTAAGGTGCACCGCTACCCAATGGGCCAATCTACTGACTCTCTCTGTTATAAAATGAGGAGATCAAGAGGTAGATCCAAGAAATTATCCACAAGGACACATACATCCCAGCTCATCGCCTTGTGGGAGCCCAATCATGTTGGTGTAGAAGAAAGATGGGACCTGATGAATCTGCATTGATTACCAGGCCTTGAATAAAATCACAGTCTGAAACCGGTACCCAATTCCCCTAATTGACCACCTCCTTGATCAATTCATGGGAGACAAATACTTCGGTAAGATTGATTTGAGGTCTGGCTACCACCAGGTCCCAATACAACAGGCAGATGTATGGAAGACCACCTTCAAGTCAAAAGAAGGTATTTTTGAATGGTTGGTCATGCCCTTTGGTTTGAAAAATTATCCAACAACTTTTAAGAGGATGATGGACGATATCCTATGACCTTTAACCAATACTTTTGTAGTGGTGTATATTGATGACATTCTCATCTACAAAAATACTTGGGTGGAACACTTGCAACATATTCAGTAGGTTCTGCACACCCTACGACAACACAAACTATATGCAAACTTGGAAAAATTCTCCTTCGACATGGACATGGTCCATTACTTAGGCTACATTGTTGATCAACATGGTGTGCATGTGGATCTAACCAAGATCTAGGTCATCCGTTACTGGCCAGCCCCAACCACACTCACTAAACTTCAGAGATTCTTGGGCCTCGCCAATTTCTATCGTAGGTTCATGTTTGGATTATCTCATATCGCATGGGCCCTCGGCCAACTAACCAGGGGTGGCGGTAAGGAGAAATTTGTATGGGGTATGTCCCAACAAAAATCCTTTGAGGACTTGAAGAATCATTTTTGTTCATTCCTAGTACTTTCATTACCAAACCTGCAACATCCCTTTGAGATCAAGATAAATTCTTAAGACTATGTTGTGGGCGTCGTTCTCACTCAACACAACCACCCCGTGGAATATCATAGTGAGACACTATCAAACGTTGTCCGTAAGTACCCTACTTATGAAAAATAAATGTACTCCATTGTGCAAGACTATCGCCAGTGGAGACATTACATTCTTGGGAAGGAGACAATCATCCACACTTATCACAAGCCACTGCAGTTCATGCAACCCCAAGGAAAATTGCAGAATGACCTCCATTAGAATTGGTCCACATACTTACAACAATTCCACCTCAACATCAAGTATAAAAAAAGAAGTACCAACTGAGTTGTTGATTGCCTCAACCGACCTCCATCCGTATAAATCATGACGGTGCTAGACTCTTGCAGCCGCAAGACCTCTGGATGGCCCCACCTCTACGAGACAGACCCTGACTTCTTCACCGCCTACCAAATGTTGGGTGCTAACTTAGTGGGCACTAATTTCCATCTTTAGGACAATTTGTTGTGTCATCTGGGCCATCTCTGTGTTCCATCAAGTGAGCGTGCGAAGCTGATTTGGGAATCTCACTACAGTTGGGTGGCAGGACACTTTGGTGTCGAACAGACAATGGCAGTGTTGTAGAAACATTTCTACTGGTCGAAACTTCGACAAGATGTCGGAAAGTATATCAGGTCCTGCACTGCCTACACTATTTCCAAACCGACGACAAAGAAACAGTTCCTGTACACCCCTCTGTCTACTCTTGACAGGCTGTGGGAATCCATCTCAATGGACTACATGTCGGGCCTCCCATCCACCAAGAGGGGAAATGACTGTTCTTTTGTGGTTGTTGATCGCTTTTCCAAGATGGTGATTCTAGCCACTTGCAAGAAGAACATCACAGTAGAAGCCACTGCCAAGATTTTCTTTGAATGAGTATGGGTACATTTTGGGATCCCACAAACCATTATCTCAGAACGTAATAGTTGGTTCCTCTACACATTCTAGTTGAGCCTCTGGTCACTGTTGGATACCATGCTCACCAAATCCACTCCCTTCCACCCCCAGACAGATGGACAAACTAAGGTCATCAATCGAATGATCGTACATATCTTGCGCATGTACAATTGAAAACACCCTCGCACATCGGATGAGATTCTTCCCTATGTCCAACATAGCTACAAACAATCCCTACATAGGTTGACTGGCCACAACCCCTTTCAAGTGGGGTTGGGATTCCAACCATTGGCCCCCATGGATGTTTCACTACCCCTGGCGACCCCCTCAGCCAACTTGTCCCTTGCTCCACTAGAAGCTGAAAAATCCACCCAGTTCATGAGAATATCCAACACATCCACCAATAGGTTCAGGATATTATAAAAAACTCTAATTCCAAATCAAAGCAATGCCATGATCAACATCGGATGTCACATAATTTTTGGGTGGGTGACAAAGTTTGGTTGCACTTGCAGAAATAATTCCTTACAGGGCCCCATCGGAAGCTACGCCCACTCTATTATGGGTTGTACACCATCACCAAGGCTCTGGGTGACAATGATTTTGAGCTCAACATTCCCCCTTTCCTTGGCCTGCACCCAATCTTCATCGTGGCTCTCCTGTAGCCATATTTCCCACCATTATTGGACACCTTAGAGATAGCAGAGAAATTGACACCAACATAAATCAAACCTGACTTCATGCTACAGGAATAAAATAATCATATTGTGGACACACATATCAAGGGCACTCGACAGCAAAGGATCCAGCTTTATCGAATCGTCAAAGCAGGGAAGCTCCTACACCAAGGCAAGTGGTTTACTCGGGGCCAAATTCAACAGAAATTTCCTCATCTGATGGGGGAAGTCAACGCAATGGAAACCATTGCTTCCTAATGAGGTAGGATTGATCCAGGTGGATATCGGTGGCCACCCACCTTTTCCAACTAGCTCAAAACAGTTTTCTGGCAATTTTGGCAATTTACTATTTTTAGTAGTTTTTAACTTTCGGGACCATTTTGAGGGACTAAATGAATTTTTTTTAGGATAGAGCCTCTCAATGATATCCAAATGCATGTTTAATCCCCCTAAATGAATCTCCTCAATGATACCTTTCCAACGAGCTATCGTGCGCCCCAAACAGAGATCGTATGCAAAATTTACGACCCCGGGAAGTTGATGTACTAACTTACCCAAACGGGGCCCACGTGAATTTTGGGTGCTTCATCTCCTAGGGTTAGGTTTTTGGATGTATAGGGTTTTTTACATTCATGTTTACTGTAAAAATTCCTTGAGAGCCTCATTGTAATCATCTTTTTGCGAATGAGCACAACCGTCACATCTCTTCCCAGAGATAAGTCGCCACCATTCCGGCAAGCTTGTTTTCCACTGTATTTTACAGTTTTAGCTTATTTCCTCATTGAATAGAAAACTATTTTACTGTATCTCTATTATTCTATTTTAATCATATTTTAATAATCTGTATTCATTTCATTATGCTCATAAAATCTGGATCGCCCACAATTACAAAGAGGTACAAAAGAACGTGATGAACTAAAAATTGCCAAGAGGAGACATTTGGAATAGGTGGGTGGCCATCAATATCCACCTAGATGAATCCTCCCCCCTTAGGAATAAATTTTCTCCATTTCATTGATTTATCCTATCAGGTGAGGAAACTTCTGCTGAATTTGGCCTTGGGTGAGTCACTTGCCTTGGTGAAAGAGTTGCCCTGCCTTGAAAACCTGATAAAGATGGATCCTCTGTTGGCGAGTTCCCTTGACATGTGTGTTCACTATCTGATCAGTGGAAATCTATTCCATGCAATCATGGTTGAGATCTGTTGGTATCAATTGTTCTGCGATCTCTAAGGTGTCCAATAAGGGTGTAAAATATGGTCGAAAGAAGTCCACATTGAAAAATGGGTGCAATACAAGGAAGGGTGGAGTGTTGAGCTTAAAATCATTGCTACCCACAAACTTGGTGATAATGTAATGCCCATAGCGAAGTGGGTGAAGCTTCTTATGGGGCTATGTAAGGTGCTCTTTCTGCAAATGTAACTAGACCTTGTCTCCCACTTGAAACTGGTGTGGTACCTTGTGTTGATCATGGTGTTCCTTGTACTTAGCATTGGTTTTCTGCAAAATATCATGGACCTGTTGGCGAATGTGTTGAATCATCTTAATGAATCTGGTGGATTTTTCGGCCTCATACTGAACATGGGAAGATTTTTCCTATGTGGTGGAAAGAGGTAATGCAACATCAATGGGACCCAAGGGTTGGAATCCTAGCCCCACCTAAAATGGGCTATGGTCGGTGGAGATATGGAGATCCATGTTGTAGCTATGATGAACATAGGGGAGACTCTCATCCCAGGTACATGGATTCTTAGAGTTTTACATGCGCAGGATGTGCACAATCATCTGATTGACTACCTTTGTTTGGTTGTCAGTTTCGGGGTGGAAAACAATGGATTTAGTGAGCTTTGTGTCCAATAGTGACCAGAGACTCGACCAAAATGTGATGAGGAACCTATTGTCCTGATCAGAGATGATGGTCTGAGGTATCCCAAAATGGACCCACACTCATTTGAAGAATAGCTTGGAAGTATCTATTGTTGTGATGCTCTTCTTGCAGGCTGTGAGGATGGCCATCTTCGAAAACCAATCAACTACCACAAATAAACAATCATTTCCTTGCTTGGTGGTCAGAAGGATAGACATGTAATCCATCGAGATGGATTCACAAGGCCTCTCGGGAGTAGGAAGAGGTGTGTATAATCCTTTCTTATTGATGGTTGGTTTGGAGATGACACAGGCAGTGCAATATCTGATATACGTGTTGACGTCTTGTCAAAGTTTTGGCCAATAAAAATGTTTTTGTAGAACAACCACAGTTTTCTCCATGCCAAAATGTCTTTCCATCCGATTGTAGTGAGCCTCCCAGATAATCTTTGCATGCTCGCTTGAAACAACACAAACATGGCCAAGATGACATAACAATCTGTCCTGAATGCCAAAATCAATGACATTTGCGCCTATACCAAAGAGTTGATAGTTGGTGGTGAATTTTGGATCTTGTTGATAAAGTTGGGGCCACTGAGATGCCTCATGTCCATAGGAATGGAGCACGGTGGTGAGTGCATCAATGAGAGGTCGAATGAGGCAGTCTGCGACACAATTTGTGCTCCCTTTCTTTTACTTGATGTTGAGTTGAAATTGTTGCAGGTAGGTGGACCACTTCTGATGGCGATCGTTCTACAACTTCCCCTGTGTTTGTATGAACTGCAGAGGCTTGTGATTAGTGTGGATGATTGTCTCTTTTCCCAGAATGTAATGTTTCCATTGATGAAAGGATTGTACAATGGAATACATTTACTTGTCATAAGTGGGGTATTTATGGACAATATTTGAGAGTGTCTCACTATGGTATGCAACCGAATGACCATGTTGAGTGAGAATTGTTCCTACAACATAGTTAGATGCATCAGTTTCAATCTCAAGCAGTTGTTGAAGATTGGGTAAGGAGAGTACTGGAGTTGAGCACAAGCGATGCTTAATATTTTCAAATGCTCGTTATTGTTCCTTCCCCACGCGAACGTTTCCCTTCCAACACCCTTGGTCACTTAGTTGAGGGCCCATGATATATGGGAGAATATCAACACGAATCGTTTATAGAAGTTGGCCAATCCTAGGAAGCTCCAAAGCTCGATGAGTGTGGTCGAGGCTAGCTAGTCATGGATGACTTGGATGTTAGTTGGATCAACATGTACCCCATGCTCATCAACAATGTATCCCAAGTATTGGATCATGTTCATGCTAAAGGAACATTTTACCAAGTTGGCATATAGCTTGTGCTACCACAGAGTGCTCAAAACCTGTTGAATATGATGCATGTGCTCCTCCCAACTTTTGTTGAAGATGAGGATGTCATCCAAAAATACCACCACAAAAGAGTTGGTGAAGGGTCTCAATACATCATCCATCAACCTCATAAAAGTGGTTGGTGCATTTGTTAATCCAAAGGGAATGACCAACCATTCGAAGCGACCTTATTTAGAATTGAAACTTGTCTTCCATACATCAGTTGGTTTGATGGGAACCTGGTGGTAGCCAAACTTTAGATCAATCTTGTTGAATAAATTTTCCCCCTTGAGTTGGTCAAGAAGGTCATCAATTCTGGGAATTGGGTACCGGTTCCTGACTGTGATTTTGTTTAATGCTCTGTAATCAATGTAGAGTCATCATGTCCCGTCTTTCTTCTGCACCAGTACAATCAGGCTTTTGCGAGGGGAGAAGTTGGGTCTGATGTGCCCATTTTGAAGCAGCTCTTGGATATGATGCTTGATTTCTTCATTTTCCATCAGTGAGCAGCGATAGACTGGTCCATTAGGCATAGGTTCACCGGGGGTTAGATCAATTGGACGCTTGACTTGGCAGTGCGTCAGTACCCCGATGGGTGAGGAGAAAATGTCTTTGTACTCTTCCACGATCTCGTCCACTTTCTTTTGTTGCAAAGAGAGACTCTGTGTAGAGGCCACGGATGTGGCGAAGACCTTCTACTTACTGTGAGCATGGATCACAAAGAATATGAACGTCCTGACCTGTGAAATGACCTTACTGCATTGCTTAGTAAAGATTAAAGAAACAACGGTAGGTGGCGTCACCTATGGTATCCTGTACAATTTTCTACCCAAATTAATAATAACACTATGGGATCTAGACTCATACACAACATGTCTCTTCCACAAGTATGGTTGTCCTTAAATAAAATCACAAAATTCAAGGGGAGAAATATCACACAATACCTCGTCTTTGAAGGGCTTGATGTCGTAGGGCAGACCACACTATTGGCTGACATGAAGATCTCTTCCTTGGCAAATCCAACTGATGGTGTAGGGTTGTGAGTGTAGTGTCGTTAGTAGGTCCATTCGATTGATGACCTTTGAAAAGATAAGGTTCTTCTTACTACTTCTATCTAAAATGAAATGAGGTAGAGTCTCTTTTACCCACATCTGCAAGTGAAAGAGGTGTTCCCCTTCCTTTGGCTCTTCTGGTTCACTTGGATGGACTTTGGTGGTATCACCCGTGGCATTGGGTTCAACATCGATAATACGATTCCCTCCTTCTGGATTTGATTCAGAGTCAAAATTGACCTTTGACTCATAATATTTCATCTTGGCTACGAGTGACTACTTGGAGCGACGTTCTTCGGTGTTTTGCCAAGGGATTTTATTGTATTCACACCATTTTCCTGTGTCCTTCTTTGAATTCTCATTGCCCTTCTTGCGTTGTGGATTGGATTGGTTTTCCTAAAAGTGGCCATGTTTTCTCTGTCCCTTGTTGTGTGGGTTGGGGCCACCTTTTCCTTGCTTCAACTATGAGGAGTTTGCATATCCAAACTCTTGCCTCTTCTGCTTAAGTTTCTACTTGATCTTGACAACATATCTATACGCCATATCCAATGATGCAAACTCTAGAAACTCCACTTATGTTTATATGTATCTATGCAAACAACGACATTATTTGAGCACCAGATGTCGTTTAGAGTCTTTGATACCCAATTTGGTGCGCAGGGTATGGAAAATATTGGTGAAATATGGTACTGTCTAGTCCCTTTCCTGATGTAGGGTGGTCCATCTGGTGTACTGGTCCTCGTAGCTTCCAACAGGGTAGTATTTTTCTTTAATGGCATCCTTAAAGGAATTCCATGTGGGGGAGACTGCAAACAAGGATGATTTTAAGGATGGAAATTTATTTTAAAATGTAGAAACCTTGGCGAATATTACTAATCCTTCATATGTCAACTATAAATGTTTGGCAATATTTTTTAAAAAATATTCAAATTTCTAAGTATTTTATACAATTTTTATAAAATTTTGGCGATTTTTAAGGTAAAATAATTTTATCCTATAGAATTTGGGCAAATCATTTTTAAAATAGCAAATCTCATTTTTGGAAAAAACCATGGAAAATTAGCCCGTGAGCGAAATTTAGCCCCTAAAATCAAATATTGTAGATTCCACAAATATTGTAGATTCCTCTATGGCCCTTTGCTCAGAGTAAGTATCCCACCAGTCCTTAACATGGGGGACGACCTTGAGGATTGCAAAACTAATGTTTTCCCTATTGAAAAAGTTGTGTACTGAAAAATACCCTTCGAGTAGATTCAACCATTTATGTACAACATATGCATCTATCATTCCTTCAAATAATGGAATATCAAAATTTACATGTACTTTGAAGGGGGTTGCATGGCCGCTTGATGAAGATGCTTCTCCTGTGGGAAACCACCGAAGGATCTGTGCAAATTTGTCCATAATTTCATTCCTTTGTCACGCAAGGGCTTCGTCGAGTATCATTTTAAAAGGATCTCCTGCTCCATCATATTTCTTTTCATCCCCCATGGGTTGTTGTCACGATCGGTGTGGCCGATCTTGCAAAGGCTCGACTAGTTCGAGTCCCAACTTCTTGTAACCAGATCTTGTTGGGGACATGGACAAAGAAAAATAAATGAAGAGAAGATTGATCTGATACCACTGATATGGATTTATGAGTGGAATGAAATGAATAATAAACTGAATACAATAACACAAAGATAACAACATATATCCAGTGAACAATAACTTCTATTGAATAAATGAAATAGGATGAAACTGTAAAACTGTAGAACTGAAACAACTTGCTCGAATGGTGGTAGTTATCTCTGAGAAGAGATGTGGATGCTATGTGCATTCGTCTGAGAAAAATGATTACAATGAGGCTCCAAAGGCCCTTTTAACATTATTCATGAATGCCAAAACCCTATACATCCAAAAACCTAACCCTAAGAGGTGAAACACCAAAATTTATGTGGGCCCTAATGTGTAAGTTGGTACCTCAACTTCCCGAGGTCGTAACGTTTGCATACGAACTCCATTTTAGGCATAGATGATTTTAGGGGCTAAATTTCACAAATGGGATAATTTTCCATGTTTTTTCCCAAAAAACGATTCGCCAATTTACATTTTTTCTAAAAATGTTTCGCCCAAATTCCATAGAATAAAATTATTTTACCTTAAAAATCGCTAAAAAATTATAGAAAGTATATAAAATCCTTAGAAATTTGAATATTTTTATAAAACTATCACTAAACATTTTACATTTTGCATATTAAGGAATAGTAATATTAGCCCATGTTTCTACATTTTAATATAAATTTCCATCCTTAAAATCATCCCTGGTTTTAGGCGCGTGATAGCCCATTGGAAAGGTCTTTTCGAGAACTACACATTACACCATCAAACTTTGACTTCGTCTACAGTTTCACTATGGCAAACCAAAAAAACACTATTTAGGTCTCCAAAACAACCCTAGAAGTACATAAATATGTATTGTCATGAAAACTTCCAAACTAAGCCAGTTGGATTAGGTGGGTGGCCACCAATCTCCACTTGGAATATGTGTAGGGATTTAGACAACCCCAAAAGTGTAGAACCCACAATTACAAATAAGTACATAAGAATGTGCTAAACTAAAAACTACCAAGAGGAGCTAGTTGGAATAGGTGGGTGGCCACCAATATCCACCTGGATCATGTACCCCCTTTACTGCTCTCAGTCCATCAGGATGTACCATTATTTTATCAAGTATAACCCAAGGAATGTGCCCCCTTCACTTTCCTCAGTCCTTCGGGCTACACCATTCGTTTATCAGGGCTCTCTAGCACAGGTAATCTATAATGTCATAACTGGGATCTCAAGGGAAACTCATTGCTAGGAAAATACCAGGAAACTAACTAGCAACATCCTTGTTGTTGTATTTCAACTCACACAGGAGTTCACTCTTCAGGCCTGAAAACCTAGTTCTTCGACAATGAAACTCTCACATAGGAGTTCATTCTTCAGACCTAATAACTTGGTTCTTCTACAAGTATGACAACTTGCTTCTTCATGTTGTACTCGCTCTCTAGGCTCAGACATTCCTTTCACTGTTATACAATTCCTTAGGCGATCCATCATTTTCCAAGGTGTTATTATGTAGACGATTTCCAACTTGCTACTAGACTTCCACTAGCAATGTATAACATGTGGCAATCATTCCATCTGCATCATATGCATATACTCAATATGAGACATCATCATACAATTTCAATTATAATTTTTTCAAATCCGTTTTATACAAGAAAACATAATTTCTCAAGCATGAGCTTTTCTACTCATTATATTTGGCTCTTGCAGTTGTAGATATCATTCTTCCTTATGGATAACGTCCTTGCCATATCCAATACCACTAACCGTGCATTTTTTCTTAATTTTCACTTAGCCACACAAATTGTTAGCATACCATAACAATTTTCAATTATAATTCCTCGTATTTTTTTTATACAAGAAAATAAAATTTCTCATACATGATATTTTTGTTGATTATGTTTGGCTCGCGCAATAGAATACATCGGTGTCCTTTATGGGATTACATCCATGCCATATCCAATACCATTCTTCCTACATTTTCTCAACTCTAATGCATCCAAACAGATTGTTAGCTTTCATGCACATTTACATTAGTTCATGAAATGATCTCATATTTGTATTTTACCAACAATTCAATCATTTGTTGATTATTTGGGTTGGTTGTCATTGATGTCAATCCTTGAAGAAAGTCCGGTAGAAAATTTCGTTAGCACAAAGGTTTGGTTAATGGACCCAAGTTTGTTTGATGGATAATGGTATGAGTTTTGATTTGCAGGTAATACTATTCTAGATGGATAGTACATGTCATGCCATTTCTGGTGGTATGTGGAAAGTCACATAACTCCTGGAGGCACTTGTTAGTATTATTGTTGAAACCTGGTTTATGGATAATGTAGCATACTTGTATTGGTATATTATTAGAAGCACATATTGATGATTATGAGTTGTTATGTTATGCTTGGTTGATGCACATCTTTGAGAGTTGTCTTGGTGATTGATCTTGGTGACTAGATCTGATTTGGTTGATAATATTGACGAGACAGGTTTTTGTGATATGTTGTTTGGACAGGTTGTTGTGACAGGTTATTTGTATAGGTTTGGTGCATGGTTGATGCACTTGTTCATGGTACAGGTTGAGGTACAGATTGGTGCATGGTTGATGCACCTTTTTTATGGTACAGGTTGATTACAGGTTTTTTGGTACATGTTGGTGCATGGTTGATGCACTTTTTTATGGTACAGGTTGAGGTACAGGTTGATGCATGGTTTAGGTTATAGATATAGGTTGTTTGGTGCAAGTTGATTGGTACAGGTTTACAACAGTATATCTCACAGTGATGGTGTAAGAGTGGTTCCATAATTCTACTTATACGTCAAGGAAGTTGGACGGGGCAAAGACAGGTGGTTGTAGCCACCGTCCAGTTGTAGTCGAGGAACATAGGGGGTTGTAGCCTCCTTCTGGTTGTAGCCATAAAATTGGGGAGCTGGAGCTTCTCTTGGGTTGTAGCCTGAGAAACTAAGGGGTTGGAGCATCCTTCCAATTGGAGTTGGAAAACAAAGGAAGTTTGTTCTTCCAATGAATGTAATTCTTAAAGACATATAAGAAAAAGCATTATGTGCTTTTCTCCTGCTTTGGGATTCCATGTAAAACACTAGTGTATTGTGTCTGTGTATGATTGCTCATTTTTTCATTGTTTATTTACTCTGCAACTATTGGATGATAATGCTACATTGATATAACACTTGCATTTTATGGTGAAAAATGATTAAATTGCTCTATTACTAATTCACTCCCCCCTCTCAGTAATCCAACATCATTTCCATCCATTATTCACATTAAAAATTGCATTCAAGCAACGATCATATTATCTAGAATGAAATTATAATTCAATGTACATGCATTATCAACACACCAAGCTTTTCATAATGCAATAAAACATTACCCATAAATAAAACCAATGTGACCATATCCATGGCCACATTTACACAATGCATCATTGCATTGAATTTGGAATACCACATATCTATGTCATGTATTCAACCATGGTGAGTTGGAAGTTCTAGCTTATGTCTCAATACATTATTCAAAATCTTACCCATTTACCTATTCGATCATTTGGATACCTTCCTCTCCAACCCATGCACAACACTAGGAATATAATTCTCTTAGTGTTCTCTCGTGTTGGCAAAGAGGTTGTAGTCCAAACATAGGTTATATAAGGGAAACCATTACGCACTTGAAAGGTGCTATAGCCTTTCCATTTCCAACCACATTATGGCCTCAGATATGACCATCTCTAATGGAATTCATTGCTATAATAGGAGTAATGTCTCTTGACTTAACTTGGTTATGCTCTCATAACTAACATAACACAATATGAAATTAAATATTACATAAATGCATTCAAACATAAACAAAACTTGTATATTCAAGGCCCTATGCCTTTTCATGCCGATTCAATATTAAAAATTTGACTGAGGGTACTCTTACGTCAATTCCCTTAAGAATTTATGCATCATAAACAACCCTGAATGCATACATTCCTCATTGTTATTACATTTAATTGATGCTACCGAATCAACTTATATTTTGTAGAATCTTAAGGCTCCCTTTATTACCCTCTTGATCAACATCTTACCATCCTCATTTTCTTCAAACGAATGGTTGTCATATGCAACAATATCATCAATATCTCCAGCCATGCTATCAACAAATCTTGAATACTCAAT
>SNQJ01S0042037.1:142579-159380 GCA_010110895.2 Picea sitchensis
TCTTATTCTGAGAGAGAATCACGAAGAAGACAAACCTCCCCATCTAAGAGATGACCTTCCTACATTGCTTAGCAGAGATGAAGGAAATAGCACCAGGTGGGACTGTGTCGGGTATCCTGTACAATTTCCTGTTCAAAGTAATAATAACACTATGAGGCCTAGACTCATATACAACATGACGTTTCCATAAATAAGGTTGGACCAAAAGAACATCACAAACTTCAAGAGGAGAAAAATCACACAATACCTCGTCTTTGAAGGGCTTGATGTCGTACTACAGTCGACATTGTTGGCTGACACGGATATCTCTTCCTTGGAGGAGCCATCCAATGGTGTAGGGTTGTGGGTACAGCATTGTCGACAGGGCCAACCGCTTGATGACCTCTACTGAGACGAGGTTCTTCTAGATACCACTATCAATGATGAAGTGAAGCGGGGTGCCTTTTACCCACATCTATGAATGGAAGAGGCATTCTCCTTCTTTTGGCTCATCTGGTTCACCAGGATGGAGCTTGGTGGTAGAAACAGTGGCACTAGGTTCCACATCAATGATCTGTCTTCCCCTTTCTAGTTCTAGCTCAGAGTCAGAACCCGCATCTAATTCATAGGCTTTCACTTTGGCCACCAACGACTACTTTGAGCAACAGTCAGCAGTGTTATGCCAAGGGTTGTTATGGAAGTCGCACCACTTCCCAGTATCCTTTTTTGTCTTTCCAGTGTCCTTCTTTTCTTATGGCTTGGACTGGTTTTCCTGATATTGTCCATCTTTTCTCTGTCCTTTCTTCTGTGGGTTGGGGCCACCCTTTCCTGGATTTTTTTGTGAGGGGTTCCCAGGCCCAAATTTCCGCATCTTTTATTTGACCTTCTGCTTGATTTTGATGGCATATCAATAGGCCGCGCCCAAGGATGAGATGTCCAGAAATTACATTTTGGTTTGTATGTATCTATGCAAAGCACTGCGATACTTGAGTACCATATGTCACTCTGAATCTTTGATACCCAGCTTGGTGTGCAAGGTATGGAAGATATTTGTGAAATATTGCATTGCTTAGTCTCTTTCTTGTCGTAGTGTGGTCCATTTGGTATACAAGTCGTCATAACTTTCGACAGGGTACTATTATTCCTTAATAGCATCCTGAGGATTCCCAGGGGGGCGTGACTATAAATAATGAGAGTTCCTCTATTTCCTTTTGCTCACAGAAAGTTTCCCACCAATCTTTGACATGGGGAATGACTTTGAGGAGTGAAAATGTAATATTTTATCTATTTGAAAAGTTATGGATAGAAAAATACCCTTCTAGTAGATTCAACCACTTGTCTACAACATCTGCTTCTATCTGACCTTCAAATATAGGAATATCGAAGTTTATTTTTACCTTGAAGGGGGTGGCGCCTCCGCTCGAAGAAGATGTGTCGCCTGTTGGTATCCGCCAAAGGATTTGTGCAAAAATATCCATCATCTCGTTCCTTTTTTATGTGAGGGATTCCTCAATCAAAAGTTTGAAAGGATCTCTTGTCATGTCATGTTTCTTTTCTCTTTCCATGAGAGGTCGCTTGGGCGTGTGAGAGATTTTTTTCTCAAGAGAAACAAGCTCGATACCCAACTCTTTGTACTCCGACCTCATTGGGGACATGTATTAAGACGACAAGGAGCAGACCCCTCTGATACCACTAATCCATATTTTATGAGAAGAATGAAATGACTAGAGATTATTAACAGGTGCTTAACAAAAAATAATAGAGATACAGTAAAACTGGTTTTCTATTCAATAAGGAAATAAGCTGAAACTGTAAAATACAGCAGAAACAAGCTTGAGGAATGGTGGAGGCTTATCTCTGAGAAGATATGTGACAATAAACATGAATGCCAAAAAACCTATACATCCAAAAACCTAACCCTAGGAGATGAAGTGTCAAAAGTCATGTGGGCGCCGTCTAGGTAAGTTAGTACATCAACTTCCCAGGGTCGTAATGTTTGCATACGATCTTTATTTTAGGCGTATGATAGCCCGTTGGAAAGGTATCGTTGAGGAGATTCATTTTGGGGGCTCAATAATGCCTTTGGGTATCATTGAGAAGCTCGATCCTAAAAATCCTTCATTTAGGCCCTCAAAATGGCCCCTGAAGTTAAAACTGCTAAAAATAGTAAATTACCAAAATTGCCAGAAAGTTGTTTTGAGCCAATTGGAAAAGGTGGGTGGCCACCGATATCCACCTATATTATATACTCCTACAACAGTTCCAATCCACCAAATCTCTCTTCCACACAACCTGCACAACCCAAGGAATGTACCACCTTCACTACTCACAGTCCCTCAAGCTATGTTATTCATTTATCAAGGATTCCAATGCATTTGGTTGGCCAGGAATCTCTTAGATAGGGACTTAAAGAAAAATTGGGTGTTTCAAGAGTGCTCATGGTAGGCTTCAAAAATCTCTTGATCCATTTCCTCAACAGAAAATGCACTACAAGATTACAACCTATTTTACGAGCACATGAGCCTCATTTACAGCACAACACACAACCAAAAAATGGCTACCTTTATGCACATCATGACCGGTGCTATTCCCAACACTTATCTCTTCCTTTGCTTCCCCAAAATATGCATGGAAAAATTGTCTCTATTCCCATATGAATTTCCTTCTTCTCCCTTGCTCGTTTGGCTCTCACTCTTCCCAAAGATAATTTTACTTCAGCCCATGCTCTCCAATAACTATGGGATGTGACCACTTACACCCAACCTCTTACATGATTTTAATGGTTTTCCTTGGGAACACTCAACAAAAAAATATAAGGTTTACACAATGATAATGATTTCAGGAATGTGGGTTGGATTAATACCCATGAATAAAATCCCCCTTAGCACCCTCTCTCTCGTGGAATCATAGACCCCCATCATTTTCTTCCATCTCGCATCATAGCCAACAATTATTACTTTTATTAATTAATTAAATGTTCATAATATACAATTCGACCCCCAACCATATTAATCAACATGTGATATTTTTCCCAAACATTCTAGCTCACCAGCCTAATTCACATGTATACAATTACATTACAATTTGTAGGGATTAAAATTCGGGATGTTACATAAGTACCCTTGGGGTACCTCTCTTTGCATAAATGCACCATGGCCATTTCTACTTCCTGAAATACCTCTTTTTCTCTTATGCATATCAACATGTTGTTTATATTGTTCATTCACCAACCACAATCTGTGCTCAACTTGTTGATGTATTTCACAAATATTCTCCATGAAATTTATAGCATCCGTATTGATATATGGGTTTGCAGGTAGATCAACTAAGTCTACAATTCCTTTGGGATTGAAACCATATACAACTTGAAAATAATATTTACCTGTAGATCTGTTTATGATGGAATTAAGGGAAAATTCAGCTTGGGATAGTGCTAAATCCCACTATCAAGGATTTTCACACACTAGGAACCTTAGCAAGTTACCCAAACTCCTATTCACCACCTCAGTTTGACCGTCAGTTTGGGGATGAATAACATAACTGAATTGCAACATGGTATCCATTTTTTCCACAAGACCCTGCAAAAGTGGCTTAGGAATTTTGTGTCCCTATCAATGGTTATGGTTTTCGAAATACCATGCAATCATACTATTTCCATAAAGAAAAAATGTGCCACTTGGATCACATCATTTTTATTTCTACATGGTATGAAATGGGCCATTTTGGAGAAGCGATCCACTACTACAAACGCTTAGTCATGACCCCTTTGGGTTCGCAACAACCTCAAGAAAAAATCCATGGAAATATCAATCCATGGTTCCTTTGGTACAAGTAAGGGCATATAGAGGCATGCATTCTAATGTCCTAATTTATATATTTAACACACGCTATAGGCATAAACAAACATGTTCACATCTCTTCTCATGTTAGGCCAAAATAATTTTTCTCTTACCATTTAAAAGGTCTTATCTCTTCCAAAGTTTCCACCCAATCCATTCAAGTGTATCTCTCTCACAATATTTTTTGGCCTCGATCCAAGGGGAATGCGTAGTTGAGGACCATTAAATAGAAATCCATCCAATAATATGAAGTCTTCAAATGAGTGTAAACTAGAAAGGTTTCATCCACTTAGAATTTCAATAATGCTACCAAAGTATGGGTCATCGACATATTCACCCTTCATTTCTTGAAAGCCAACCAATGCATTACTCATCACTACCAACATATGATGTGTCCTACTTAAGGTGTCATCCACCACATTGGTTTTACCACTCCTATGTTGTACAACAAATGTATAGGCCTGCAGAAATGAATCCCATTTGGTGTGCTTATGGGACAACTTTCTCTAGGAATTTATGTACTTCAAGGCTTGGTTAGTAATTATTTAAATGAATTCTTTATGAAATAGGTAATGGCTCCAATATTTTAAGGCTTGTACCATTGCATATAACTCCTTATCATAAGTATTATACTTATGTTTAGCTTCATTTAATTTCTCACTGAAAAAGACCACATTTTTACCTTCTTGGCTTAATACTCCTCTGATTATTACTCTTGAAGCATCACATTCAACTGTAAAAAGTTTCCCAAAGCATATGGTATAGTAAGACTGGGTGCTTCTATAACCCTTATTTTGATTTCTTCAAAACTCACAACAGTTTCCTTTGTCCAAGTAAAATCCATCCCTCTTATGAAATTAGTCAAGGGGGCACTCAACCCATTAAAATTTAGAATGAACCTCTTATAAAAATTTACCAGCCAATGGAATATCTTCACCTCTGTGATACTTCGAGGAGTAGGCCACTCAAGGATTTCCTTTATTTTCTTTGGATCCAGGCTCAAGCCATCTATTGAAATAACATTACCCAAAAATACCAACTTATCCCTGTAGAATTCACTCTTTTAGGATTGATAAATAACCTTTCTATTTGAACTATTTCCTACATGCTCCTCCATGTTCTACATGTTCCTCCATATTTTAGCTAAAAATCAGTATATCATCAAAATAGACTATGATAAACTTGTCAATGTGTAGCCTAAATACCTGATTCATTGTTTACATGAAGGTAGTCAGGGAATTGGATAATCCAAACAACGTCACCATACACTCAAATAAACTATCCTTGGTTTTGAAAGTAGTCAACCACTCGTCTCCTTCACGAATTCAAATCTGATAGTATCCACTTTTGAGGTCAATTTTGGAGAAGATATTAGTAGCTGACAGACAATCTAGTAAGTCGTCCATTCTTGGTAGCGGATAACGGTACTTCACCATGATTTTATTAATGGGCCTAGAATCCATGCATAACCTCCATTTCTTTCCTCCCTTTTTAGGAGAGAGTAGGGAAGGTGTGGCATAGGGGCTCATGCTTTCCCTTATAAATCCATTTTCCAACAATTCTCAGTTCTGTAACCTGCCTCCTCATTTCCTCATGTTCGAGAGGAGTCATCATGTAAGAAGCCTGATTTGGGAGTTTGGAACTAGTAACCAAATCTATTTTATGGGTAATTCCCATTGAAGGAGGAAAGCCAACCGACAAGTCAGATGGAGTCAAATATGGATATTCTTAAAGTAATTTATGCACCTCTAATGGGACTGTTTGCTAACAAAATTTCTCTTTTTCTCGAGGGTAAAACAGATAACAAATGCCACCCTTTTTTATAGATTTATTTTCCACCTAATCATTATGTCATTATCACCTGAAGATCACCTAATCACTAGGTCATTATCCCCTAGAAACCCCTTATTTTAACCCTTAAAACTTGCTACTTCCTCCCTGAGTTTCCAACCAAATTATAACTCAGTCACCTTTTTCCTTCATTGAGGGTGCAACCAAAAGGGATGGTTGCTCCTTTTGGCCTACCAAGGAGAGATCGGCCGCTATGTCTATATGTCTAGGGAGCAACCAAGACTAGAAGCTCCTATTTTTGGATTTGGTTTCGATAGATGATACTTCCCACTGATTTATTAGGGTTTACCCTTGAGAAGGCTTCCATTATGAGCTCAAGTATCTTATCCTAATAACTATATGGCCTTATCCTTAAATCCCTATAAGAACCAAGTTATTTCCCATGGGAAAGAAGGAGGAAAGAGCTAGCAAAGTTACTCTGGTGATTTGATTGCAATACTTGGGAAAGGAGCTTGGAAGGAGGCCATCTCTTCATTCTACATTTGTAATTTGTAATATTTCTTCTTTGATTAATAAAATGCATACTAGATGTTTCCCTCTATCCAATTGTTCATATAAGTTTATGTATTCATTGGTAGATAATTAGTATAATTATGTGTTATGATATACTATTAGATTTGTTGTCAATCCATGCATGATTGTTTTGATATTTGGGAGGTTTTCGTCTTCTTTGGTTGTTTTCATGTATGAATCGGGTCTAGGAATATCCATAGTTTATGTCTCTATTCCTGTCTTAGGCGCTGGTAGAACTAAAGGAAGCTCGACTCCTGCAGGGTACAAAATCCCTACAACAAAATGGCGACCATAATGGGGAAAGTTTTTCCTCATGTATTAATCCACTTAGATTGTTGAATTGTTGAATCATGTTTCTAGATATCTTTGTTCTTTTAAGTGCTCTTGTTCCATCCCAATCATTTCCCTTCTCTTTTCTAAGTCTAGTTGAAGAAAACCATAACCCATATCTGTCATATCTCATCCAGATCCACCCTTTTTTCACCCCAAGTTTGTTCACCCTTTCCCTGTGTAAACAGAGAGAACAACCTCCTTTGGTTTCCATTTTTACTCTCTAAGGGAGAGACCGACTATTCTCTTAAGCCTTCTAGGAATGACCATACCTTCTGGTCACCTTTTCTCCCTTCACGGGGAGTGACCATGATGCTTTGTCTCCTTTTTTAAGGAGATACCATTATCCTGAGAAACATTTTTCGAAGAGTTATCCTTAAAAAACTCATTCATATTTGTTTGTTGTGGCCTCTTCAATACTCCAGATACACCTTGGATCTTCCTTCGATCTCTTACTATGAATTTTACAATTTTTTGTGAATTTTTTTTCTTGAAATATTTTCCTCTCTTTCTGTATGCCACCCATCTATCATCTTATTGAACTTTTTGTTGATTTTTTATGACCAGACCTGTCTACCTTGACCTCCTCAAGTACTCTACATATCCTTGGCATATCCCTAAGACATTGTTTGGATAAATTTATCTTGATTGTTTTCCCACTCTTGCTTTGATTGCTTTGAGTGTTAATTTCTTTTGAGACATTTGGAAGACTCTTTTCAGTTTTGAAGCCTTGAGTTTTGTGTGTTTAAATTTGGAATCTTTGCTTTCTTCCTTCTTATCTAATTTTCAGTGCATTACACATTGTATATTGAAAGAAAAGAAATAGAACGAACCCCTTTCAAATTGCATTTACTTGAAAAGAAAAACAAAAAGCATAAAATTTTGTTGGAATGTTTTCAAAAGTAGATTAGGAATTGTTGTCCATTTCATTGAAAATAAAATTAAGATTTCATGTTGTTGAAGTGCTTAGTTCTCATTCTAAATTAGTGAAGAACTCTCTTCCCTGCTTTAGCTAGATTTCATCGAAAATGAATTATTGCATTGCATCATTCTCTGCACCTTTTTGGAGTTGAATCCTTTAAACATCATCAATTTCACTATTGCACCCTTGAGTGAACCAAAATCCATAAAATCAAGAACTTAATAAAAATGATCTAGAAACTTTTCTTTTTAGGGCATGTACATCAACAATAGATCACGATAGAGCTTTGGAATAGGCTGTGAGGTGAACTCTCCAAAGCACCCAAATAAACTTAGAATATTGCGATAGGGAGAGAGAATCTAATTTTTTGTATAAGCATAGCCAGGACCCCCCCCTCTCAAACAGGGGCTAAACATGAGGTCACATGCGGGAGAGCAACGAAAATTACCCCTCTGAGGATTAACCAAACATAGTGGAACGTTATTATATTGAGGTTTATTCTTGAGAATCGAATGTTCTCATTTGGTCTTGGAACTTCGTGAATCCCAAATACGTTCAAGGTCCTCTAGAGCTTTTTCCAGTCCTCTTGTTCTAATTCCTCTTAGAGAATTTTAGACTTGATATCCTACTCATACTTTCGGACCTGACTATCGAGTGTACCCTCCCGATGACTGACTGCGAGTTGGTGACCTTAGTTTCCATAATATTTAGGGTCTTTACACAAGGTGATGGTGAAGGGGATTCTTCACTATACCTAGGTCAAACATTGGTCAAACTCATTCAAGCTCCTTGGAGGGTCACCTTCGGATCTCATTGTAAGGGGGACTTGCACAAGGGTGAAATTTGGTTAATAAGTTCATCAATTTAACCGATCCACTCACTCATACCAAAACCTTCTCATGTGTTCCCGCGATGTTGTATTTCATCACCAACTAGTATGTTCATTGTGAGAAGTTATTGGTTTGTTTGGTTTGCTTCCTATTTTTCTAATGCGTGTTGTTTGTTTTCTTAGTGGAACTTAGGAGATTATGTATCTATGGTTTCATTGTAAATGTGTTGATCCTTCACATAATAGATCTATCTAGAAAATAACACACACATTTGCAGAGATAAGTTGAGAAAGAAGAAACAAGAGAGAAAGAATGGAAGATATTTCATTAACCAAATGAATAATGAATAATTTACACATGATATACTATGTATAACTCAACCAATGTGCACTGAAGGAGAAGACAATGCACCATAGTGGCGGTATAGAGTGATATGGACACACATGAGCAATTACGGGAGTAAACTGCCACCTAGTCTAGTCTCTTGGGCAGTTACGGGAGTGAACTGCAACCTAGCTGAGTTAACTAGTCTATCAGTCTTTAGTTAACTAACTGGAATAGAGTGAAGTGAGGAGGAGATCAGAGAATCATGGGTAATGCGCTGGTATGGTGATGATACCAAGAACAATGCCCATTATCTGGTGATGATCCCAATTTTTCATGGTGACAATACCAATGTAGCATCTAGACTCCACTCAACTGATCAAACTGAAGTGAAAACTGAAGAGAATATTCTCCCTAGAGGAATATTCTTCCTAAAATATAGGAGACTGAATAATGATTAATAAACATAGGAAAAAACTTAGGAAAAAGCAATCCTAGGTGTGTGTGAAGTAACTCCAACAGTCATTCCATGGGTATACCAACGAAGGAATCCCTTTTCTAGGGATACCATTATTTTCTCCTTTTGCAGGACACATTGGTCCACCTTATATTGCAACTTTGACTCTTTCTGGTCTCACGATTGGGTTATCGGTTTGGTTTTTTTCCACTACGATGAACGTAAACACTCCTAGTGATTCTTATGTAAACACTCCACCCCCAGATCATCAACCTCATCTTGATCCTCAACCTTCTTCACTCATAGGTTCTTCTTCTCGTTCTTCCTCTTCACCTAGTGAAAGCTCTACAACTAGTAACCACGTGGACAAGAAGAGGAAGAAACAAAATATTAAGAAAAATAAAAACCAAAAAGAAGGAAAGCTTCAAACACTGCATGACATGTTGGAATCGATCATCCAACCTCTAGGCATCATGTTGGGAGTGTTGATGGTGTCATCACATATAAAATTCAATCCCAAATTCCCTTGTAGGATTTGCAAGGGTGATTACCTTCTAAAGGATTTCCCTCGTATTCCCAAGGTTGTAGAAGTGTGGTCTCAGGTTTATTCTCAATCCACGTCATCAGTCATTGTAGGAAATGCTGGTTATGAACCATCAACTAGTAATTAGATTGGAAATAAGAAGGATAAAGTCAAATTTCCTTGCTTGTTATATAAGGAAATGCATCACACCTACATTTATCCCCGCATGTCAAATTAAGCTTCATATATGTTGAAAAATATTGTTGATGTTTAGCAAAAACTTTCAAGAAGTTACCATAAAATATCTCCCAACCCGCCATTATTTGATGAACTGGTCAATCTAGTTCCCTCCTCAGTTAGTTTGGTTGATCAAGTGGTCAATTTGGTTTCATCCTCAGTTGACCCAATTGATAAAGTGGTCGATCTGATTCCGTCATTGGTCAATCCCACTCTTCCATCGAAGAGTGAAACCCAAGTGATCAATCCAATTACCTCCTCAATCGATCTGGTCCATCAAGTGGTCAATTCGATATCCCCATCAGTTGATCCCACTCCTCCTTTGAAGAGTGAGGATTTCTCTCAGGTATTTCTTGTCACTTCGGATTCCTTTGGACAAGGGGGAATTCCACCCGTTCCAATGACACCCCCTCCAAGTAATGCAATTACCATTGATTGGAATGCTTTAATAGAACTTTGTCTCCCTTCTTACGTGCCTTTTCAAATCATTTTCTAGGTTTGTGGTAGGAGTATTCCTAACATTATAATCGATGAAGGAGCTTCTATTAACATCCTATCCTCGAATGCTTAGCAATCTCTTGGTTCACCTCAGCTTGCATCGGTGACTCATAATCTGTTGGATTTTAACAGAAGGGCTAGTCAACCTTTAGGGATCCTTCCTCAATTTCCTATTACTTTTGGGGGGGAAATGGTCTACATTGATGTGATGGTAGTCCACAACCCCTTGGACTTTAATTTACTCCTCGAGTGAGACTATTTTTACGCCATCTAAGATTTTTTGTCAACACTCTTTCCAGTGATGTGTTTCCCTCACAATGGAAGCATAATGACCATAGAGTAGCTTTCATTCATTGGCCTTCACATGACAATCAAGTATCAGTCTTCCCTGAATTTTCCTTATATGACATCGTCATCTGGCTCGTCAAAGATCAATTATGTGGCAACATGTCCCATGCAATCAACTCTGAATAAGAAGGAATCTCTCCCTTCTTCTGACTTAGATCTATTAGTTGACATGGTGATCTCTTTGATAGAGGTTTTAGAGCTTTCTCTCCCTACCCATAGTGCACCCCTCGACATGTATTCATTCCAAAGTGTTGTTCTTTCATCTAGCGAAGATCTCTTGGAATCCATGATCGAGGTTTGTCCCTTGACATGTATTTCTTCCAAAGTATTATCCTCTTGGAAGCATGATCAAGATGATAGCTACAAGCATGGTTCCCATTTCTGTGTCAAGCTCGTTAAAAAATGAAATAGAGGTCTGGGGATCCAACCCAACAAAGAGCATAGTTTATTTTCGATTTCAAGCTCATTACAATGAAATCGATCATTGAGAATAGTTCTTTTCCTGTGTCAATCTCATTAAAAAATGAAATAGACCCTTACGAGCATAGTTCCCATGTATGTGTCAAGCTCATTAAAAAATGAAATAGATGATCTTCATCATGGTTCTTTTCCTGTGTCAAGATCATTAAAAAATGAAACAATTGCCTCTCTTGTTGAGTCGATTATTTCATAAGAACTCGTAACTGAACCTTCCTTTCATCTGCACTGCCTCCCGTTTAGTCGATTATTTCATAAGAACTCGTAACTAAACCTCCCTTTCATATGAATATGAAAATTGATCCTCTTTCTTACTCTAGTGAACATTTTCCTATTAATAACCAACATTCTAATTTGGTAACGAAATTGGTGGATGGGAGAAGAGCTGGTAGATGAAACTTAAGTTTGGGGTGGCATGTTCCCACATTTGATAATCATTCGAGTTAATCCGCTTAGCTCTCAAGCTAGGGAAAAGTGTACTCAATCACCCACCTTTTGACTTTACACTCCAGCGCTGAGCATAGTTCATTTTCAGTTTTAATCTCATTAAAACAATGAAACCAGTTCTGAGAATGGTTTTCCTAGTTTCAAGATCAGGAAAAATGAAACCTACCCAAGCATAGTTTTACCTTGTTTCAAGCTTGTGTAAAACTGAAACCAATCTCGAGCTTAGTCTTTGTTTTTTCTTGTGCTCGTAAATACATGAGGATAGGTTACCGAGCTCAATATTTGTTCTTTCTTGTGCTCGTTAATACACGAGAATAGGTTATTGAGTACACTTTTATCTCTTTTTTCATACTCGTAAAAGCTATACGAAAAAGGAACTCTTTTGACTCTCCTTTAAGATCTTTTCAGACTCTCTAAATATGAAAAGATTTTCGAGTGAGCTTGTTTCCTTTCACACTCGTTAGAAGGTTATAAAGGGCGTCTTTCGAGTGATAATTTACCCTTTTTTCGACCTCGTTAGACTAATTATGAGAAAGGAATACTCTAGTCAAGCATGATTAGAAGAGTTCTCCTAAGTATAATTTATAATTTTTTAGACCCTGGGGGCTAACTTTACAAAAAAGTTCAATGTGGAGTCTTCTTTACAACCTTTTCAGACTCTCTAAACATGAAAAGACCATCGAGTTTACCTTCTTTGAACTCGTAAAACCAAACATTGAAGGACCCATCTGGGACCAAACCCTTCCTTCTTTAGGTTTGATAAATATATGATGAGGGGCTCAGTGTAAGATGAGTTATATAGAGCATTTGTTATCCTCCTCAAGCTCGTAAAACTAGAAATAGGTACTCGCCTCTCATGGTGGGGTATTTTTAGAAGGTTTTTCCATCTTGTTATCTTCATTATATGGAAAAAACTACTACTTTGAGTCTCCCTTGAACAATGCACTTGTTCTATCATCATATATAATAGTTAGGTCATTCATTCTCTCTCATTGACCACCATTTCCATCACATGCCATGTTCCACTAATAGGTCCATGACTAGGGTTATGGTATTCATCTGATTTAATGTTTTCGATTCAAGTTATTTGTCATGCATACTTGTTCAATGGAATTTTACCTGTTCGGCCACCTGCAGTTCCTTTAAACCTATTTATCCTGACCATCCCTGTGTCAATTGTGCATTATTATTATGATTTTCGTACCATCTATCTTTACATTTTTTGTGTCAATTGATGGGGGATACATCAAGGCCTTCCTTTGACATTTTTCACCCTGTCGACTACAAATCATCATCCAGGATTGAAATCTAGAAACCCATTAGTACCTTGGGACTCGTAGACACCAATGGAAGGTCTCCTTGAATTTTGACAGTGGGTTTACATCATTGGCTCTTATCGATTGAATCGACGAGTGTTTGACGTCAACTCATTTATTCACACTTTGTAGATTGTACTCGGTATCTTGAGTTCCATCATCATCATCAGTGAATTCCCTCATGTATGTTAAAAATATACATTAATGACCAGTAATTAGACGGTTTCTACCATGCTTGACTTTAGCTCATTTATTCACATGTTGTATATTCATATGATTTGGATCAAGGACAAAGACATTGGGATAATATCACACTTGTGTTAGATGATATTCTTTCCCAAGCTGCAATGGAGAATATTCATGAGCACTTCATCGATTGCTCAATTATTGAGTCATCTCATTGATTTGTATGATGTGACATAGATCCACATTTGTACTTGGTCTTGGCTATGATTTCACTTGCGTCTTGCATGCATCCATAGTGTATACTTTCATGGCCATGATCGATTCATGATTGGTTCTTGATGGATCCATGGTGTATTATGTTATGGCCATCATCCCATCACTTGTTTCATGCATGGATCCACAATGTATTTATGGAAGTTATGCTCTTATCTTTCTTACCTAGCATGGGTGTGCCTGCCTCAGGAATCATTTTCGGCAGGAGTGGTGATGCTCTTCTCCAAGCTTCTTTTCCCAAAGCTCTAAAACTTTATTTATAAAGTGTTTCAGTCATTAGACACCTCTTCTGACCTCACATTTTAGGGGGGATTTTTTATAGAGTTATTTTGCACATAATTGTTAGGTCATTATCACCTAACAATCACCTAATCACTAGGTCACTATCCCCTAGAAACCCCTTATTTAAACCCTTAAAACCTACCACTTCTTCCCCTAGTTTCTAGCCAAATTCCAACTCGGTCACCCTTTTTCTTCATTGAGGGTGCGACCAAAAGGGATGGTCGCTCCTTTTGGCCTACCAAGGAGTGACAGGTTGCTCTGTCTATGTATCTAGGGAGTGACCAAGACTAGAAGCTCCTATTTTTGGATTTGGTTTCTATGGATGAGACTTCCCACTGATTTCTCAGGGTTTACCCTCAAGAAGGATTCCATTATGATCTCGAGAATCTTATCCTAATAACTATATGGCCTTATCCCTAAATCCCTATAAGAATCAAGTTATTTCCCATGGGAAAGGAGGAGGAAAGAGCTATCAAAGTTACTCTGGTGATTTGGTTGCAAGACTTGGGCAAGGAGCTTGGAAGGAGGCCATCTCTTCAGTCTACATCTGTAAGTTGTAATATTGCTTCTTTGATTAATAGAAGACATACTGGATGTTTCCCTCTATCCAATTGTTCATATAAGTTTATGTATTTATTGGTAGATAATTAAAGTATAATTATGTGTTATGATATACTATTAGATTTGTTGTCAATCCATGCATGATTGCTTTGATGTTTGGGAGGTTTTGTCTTCTTTGGTTGTTTTCATATATGAATCAGGTCTAGGAATATCCTTAGTTTATGTCTCTATTCCTATCTTAGGCACAAGTAGAACCTAAGGGAGCTCAACTCCTACAAGGTGAAAAATCCCTACAACAGCCTTGGATCCCTTGGAAAACTTCTTTCATCCCATTGTAATCAAGGATAGAGCTGTTAATTCAATTGATTCTTCATATTTAAAAGGATTTAAGATATGGCATTTTCCCTCATGCTATATCACACATGTGTTTTCTTTTCCATGGTGAAGTACATTATAGTCATATTTCCAAAGTCTACCCAATAATAGATGGAAGACATCCATGGGCACTACGTCACATAGCACTTTGTCTTCATAAGCACCAATTTTGAAGTCAAGAAGGCAAGATTGATTTACAAGTACACTATGATCCTTTTTCAACTAAGAAATACTATAGTGGTGCAATTTTGGAATGCATAGAAGTTGTAATTTTGGTACCATTTCAGTACTTACCATATTATCGATAGACCCTCCATCTACAATCACCTTGCATACCTTGTCTTTCCACTTGCATCTTGTCTTAAACACACTCTTGTTTTTCCAATCCTCTTTTGGGGTTGCTTTATTCTCAGATGTCAAGGTCCTCCTCAGTATCAAATTCTCTCCTCTCTCTACTTCAATTTTCTCTGTCAAGAGCTCTTCCCCTTCTTGGGCTACCATCACCCTTTCAAGATTTTGAGGGAAGTCTCCAGCCTTATGGGGTTCACCACAAATAAAGCACTTCAATGGCTTCCAACTTCTATAAAAGGGTCTCCCTCAATCCCTACTACCGAAGGTTCCCCTACCTTGGAAGTTTTCCTTAACATTGTCCATAGTTTCTTCTTCGTTGGCTTATTTGGAAGAACTTCCTCTCCCTCTATTCAAATTTGTGTTGCCCCATTTGATCATTGCCTTGCCTTGCATGTTTAGTTTCTCTTTTGTTTTCAAGGCCAACTGATATGCTTCATCCACAAAGTTCACTTTAAACTGGGCCAACTCATCTTGGAGTTGAAATATGATGGCATTGACATATCTTTCCGCTGTGTGTTCATCATCCTCTTGCAATCTAGTCTTGATTTGAAGCCTCAAAAATTCTTCAGTGGAGGCAGGTATGGATAACTCCTTTTGTCTTAGATTTTGATACTCCCTAAAAATATTTTGTTGATAATCCGAGGGAAAAAATTTCTTCTTCAAACTCTTTAACATCTTTGGCCACATTTTGATCTTGTCTTTCCCTAGCATTCTGGGTTTTCTCCTACCACAGAGCTGCGTGTGACTTCATTTTTGAAGCTGCAATTTTTCCCCTTTATGGATCAACTTCTTCAATCCCTTCCATATCAAAGTATTTCTCCAACTCTTGAATCCAATCCAAGAACAATCTTGGATTTAATGCACCTTTAAATTAAGATATTTCAACCTTAACTTTGGTTCCTTGCTTGGTTATAGCTTTGAGAAGCTTGTCCATGGGATCTATGGCTCCAACCCAACCCCTTTGAACTATCAACTCTTCCTTAGAATATTCATGAGGTAACCTAGACTCAATGGCCTCTAACATTCAGAGTAAATCTTCCTATAGATCTTCTCTTCACCTAGCATTCCTCCTGCCTCTTCTTCCCCAATTCAGGTAGACTCCTCTCTCGGCCATCGGGGTTTGCTATGATACCAATCTGATGCAATCACTCAGCTGTAGGGGAGATTTGTACTCAGAAACATAGTTAAAACAATAAACAAACAACACACATTACAACTGAAACTCGAATAGTATCAAGCTAAGCAAATTAGCCATGCTCAAGTGAAACAACTCCCTTTATTTGTCAAACAAGTGAATGGAACATAATACACAACCATTTGTGCTTGGAGCAATTTTAATGCAAAATGGTCATCAAGTGGCTTATCATTCAAAGACATTTTTAAAGGCCAAGAGGAACTACTCCACACATGATAAATAATTATATTCCTTGGTTCAAGTCATTAAATATTGGAGACATTATCTGATGGGAAAATAAAATATTATTCACACTGATCATTTACCTTTAAAGTTTCTTCAATCCCAAAACAAGATCAAGGAAGCTCGACATATGAAGTGGGCATCTTATTTTTTATTTACAACAATTTCATTTGGTGATCAAGTATAAAAAGGGAAGTGCAAATAAAGTGGCCGATTATTTGAGCCAACCAACATCATTTCATGCATTAACAGTTCTCACTACTTCACATCTAGAATTTCAAACTTGGGCTTCATAGTATTTAGATGATCCATATTTTGGGAAAATTTATCAAAGTCTTCAACATCCAACATCTTCAAACTTACTTCTTTTCATATCAAAGATGGATTATTGTATAAGTTTGATAAGTTGTGTGTTCCTCGTGAACACCATTCATTTTTTCTCAAGGAAACACATTATAGTCTCTA
>SNQJ01S0042037.1:160007-178403 GCA_010110895.2 Picea sitchensis
AAAAAACAATAAAAAAATAAAATTTTATTGAAAATAATATATAAAAAATAAAATTTTACATCCACACATTATATGAACCTATCTTTTTGGCTTTAATTTTGTTTTTTTACAAATTGGAATTAATCTAAAAGACATAAATAATAATCCCCAATTGTAAGTGACCAGGACTAATAAAGTTAACATTAAGATGGGAGTTGTATCAAATGGTTGATTAAATGATGTGTTAGTCTCCAGATTGAGAACATCCATTAAAGTTAACTTGCCTAATAATTTGAGCCCTTGCGGTGCAACAAGGAGTTCAACTTCATTGTTAATTATTAACCAACTCCCTAAGAAAACGAAAGTTTTTATTATCCTTTGAATCATTAATAACTCCCAACACCTACTACTTTTCAAAATACCTACAACTTTTTAATCTAAAAGTTATTATGTATATAAAAAAATAAAAAAAATAATTATAAATTATTTAATATTAAAAAAAATATTATATTAATTATTATTTTTTTTAATTTTTTTAATTATATTTTATTTATATATGGCAGAATATGCATCTCTTCCTCCACAATTTCAACATTTTGTTTTAAATTATACTCATATATTAGGTTAAAAAAAGCCCAATTTGGATGTGTATTGCATATTCACAGGATCCACGTGTATATAAATAACTCCACTAGTGTCGTATATTTAAAACTTTGTCAATAAAGGTCTCCTAATTTCATTAAAACTTAGAAACTTGGAAGGAATTACCCATACACGTAATATGACCCAATGGTCATTTCATTACTATGACACGTAATAAAGTTCTTATTATTCTTTTAATAATGTGTTTTAAGAATATTTTCTTCCAAATGTTTTGTTTCAAGAATATTTTCTTTTTGTTTCAAGAATATTTTCTTTCTTTCAAACTCAATAAGGTAAAATATATATATGTATATATTTTCTTTCAAACTCATTAAAGTTTAAGAAGGTGTGCATATTTTACTTATTTTTTTAAATTTGAATTTATGATTTTTTAAAAGAAAATATATGTTCTTAACTATTAAGTCCACTCAAATGGTTATGAGTTGAGTTGGTTTGTACACAAAACTTTAGTTTCTATCTTTTTATTCTTACATAAAAGTATTTTCACTATTTAAATTTATAACTTCTTAAGAGAAAACACATGTTTTTAACCATTAGGCCCACTCAAATGGTCATAAATTGAGATGGCTTGTACATAAAACTTTAGTTTCCATCTTTTTATTCTTACATAAAAGTACTTTTCGGATTTGAATCTATAACTTCTTAAGAGAAAATGCATGTTCTTAACCATTAGGGCCACTCAAATGGTCATAAATTGAGTTGGTTTGTGCATACAACTTTAGTTTCCATCTTTTTATTCTTACATAAAAATGTTTGTTGGATTTGAATCTATGACTTCTTAAGAAGAAACACATGTTCTTAACCATTAGGCCCACTTGAGTGGCTATGAGTTGAATTGGTTTGTACATAAAACTTTAGTTTCTATCTTTTTACTCTTACATAAAAGTACTTGTTGGATTTGAATCTATGACTTCATAAGATGAAACACATGCTCTTAAACATTAGCCCCACTCAAATGGTCATCAATTGAGTTGGTTTGTACATAAAACTTTAGTTTCCATCTTTTTATTCTTAAACAAAAGTACTTTCTCGATTTGAATCTACGCCTTCTCAAGAGGAAACACATGTTCTTAAGCATGAGGTCCACTCAAGTGGTTATTAGTTGAGTTGGTTTGTACATAAAACTTTAGTTTCCATCTTTTTATTCTTACATAAAAGTACTTTCTAGATTTGAATCTATGACTTCTTAAAAGAAAACGCATGTTCTTAACCATTAGGCCCACTCAAATGGTCATAAATTGAGTTGGTTTGTGCATAAAACTTTAGTTTCCATCTTTTTATTCTTACATAAAAATGTTTGTTGAATTTGAATCTATGACTTTTTAAGAGAAACACATGTTCTTAACCATTAGGTCCACTCGAGTGGCTATGAGTTGAATTGGTTTGTACATAAAACTTTAGTTTCCATCTTTTTACTCTTCATAAAAGCACTTGTTGGATTTGAATCTATGACTTCTTAAGATGAAACACATGTTCTTAAACATTAGGCCCACTCAAATGATCATCAATTGAGTTGGTTTGTACATAAAACTTTAGTTTCCATCTTTTTATTCTTACATAAAAGTACTTTCTCGATTTGAATCTACAACTTCTTAAGAGGAAACACATATTCTTAAGCATGAGGTCCACTCAAGTGGTTATTAGTTGAGTTGGTTTGTACATAAAACTTTAGTTTCCATCTTTTTATTCTTACATAAAAGTACTTTCTAGATTTGAATTTATGACTTCTTAAAAGGAAACATATGTTCGTAATCAATAGGCTCACTTAAATGGTCATAAATTGAATTGAGTTGATTTATACATAAAACTTTAGTTCCATCTTTTTATTATTACATAAAATTACTTATATTTTTATATTTTTATTTAGTCAAGAATTTCAAACTTATCCTTACATTTTTGAATTTTGACCCACCACACTTTTTTTTATTTTTTTTAATAAATTTCACTTCACATCTCATATAATTTCACTATTTTAAAATGGACCTCGGAAAAAAAAACCTTTCTATTTTGATTTTTAAAAACCCACCACACCTTCTTTCTTTTTGTTTAATAAATTTCACTTCACATCTCATATAATTTCACTGTTTTAAGATGGACCTCACAAAAAAACCTTCTTAAATAAATTTGGTTAAAAGTGAAAAATGTTACATGGAAGCAAAAATTGCACTGTAACTAAGTAGCCTTTACGAAAAGGTAAGTTCAAAGTTGAGATGAGAGCCGCCATTTAATTGTTATGGTTTCTACAAAACCTTCTCTAAAATTAGAGCAAGAAGCTCTAATAATTGATGGTGCTCCACCCAAGCATCCTCTCCATGGTAAACCTTGAACATCAACTCATTAGAAATAGGGCTATTTTTTTTTGTTGGATAAATAAATAATCTGTCTAAATCAAAATGATGAAGTAAGGAAGAGATTTAAGTCATTTTAAAATTGTCATTAATACAAATTTTCAACATTTACATAATTAAAATTAAGCCAAAATCAAAACAAGCTAAATGTCTCTTCCACCTAAAAGCAAAAAAAGCCAATCATTATTTGTTTTTAAGAAGAGTGGGCGTATGATTTAACACTATCTATGTATAATTATGAGGTTTGTTGAAACCTTAAACAAAATAATGGTTAGTATTTTGGATTTTTTTAATTATTTTTTAAAACAATGTTTTATTTTTTAAGTAGGAAAAAGTTTATAATATTTAAATTTATTAGTTTAGTTTTTATTGATACAATTTTAAGATTTTGATGTGTAACAACATTATTGTGTAAAAACAAAATTTGGCCACTTGAAATAATTTATTGGTGGATCATAAGGGATTATATTTTCGTTCTTACTAGATGTCTGTGAATCTTGAGTAGTCAACCTGTTTCCTTATATTCAAGGAAGACAAAATCTTAACCAATTAAAAACAATTTTAAATCAATATCTATAATTTACATATAAAAAGAAAGAAATGTAACATCAATAATCATAAAATAAAATAAGTTCCAAATTATTACCAATTTTAAATCAATATCTATAGTTTAAGAAATGTAACATCAATAATCATAAAATAAAATAAGTTCCGAATTATTATTTTTCAAAAGGAAAGGATCACTTATTGTACTGCCTCCCAGGCAGTATACATAGTGATGAGTTCACTTTGACTATTCTATTAATTTGGCTTGACTTTAAAAATTTTGTAAAAAACTTAATGTATAACATAAGAAACTGAAAATTTTATTTTTTAATATGTAAAAAAACTGAGTTTTCTTACATTTCATTGGCTGATAACTTTATAGTGTTATTGCAGCCTTCACGTATTTCGAAGTCAGAATTAACTCAATGACAGTACGTTCATCTTTATTTAATTTGAGGTATAGGAGGCAGTACTCCCAAAGATTAAAAAGACGACATTAATGGCAGAGTCCGAAGCTTACCTGGCCGGGCCTCTCGACGACGGTGAGGAAGACAAAGGCAATTTATTGGACAAAGCTCAGGAGATTCAAAGCACGTTGAGGCTCGTTGAATGTGCCATGTTTTCGGCCATTGCTGGATTGGCTTATTTCTTGACCAATTTGCTGCGCATTAATGTGTTGCAACGCATTAAAATTTCATGACTGTACCTTGTAATGCCACGTACGTTACACGTGAAAAGAGGCCGTGCTTGAATATAAACGAAGACCATTTCTTTTAGGGTCACGAGGCCAGAAAGCAGTTTCCATCGTTTTGGTATTAGCACATTCTACTCTTTGGACACCTGGCAACCATATTTTGTTTTAATTTAATTGACTAGAAACTTGAAAGTGAAGTCTGAGTGGAACACCTGTATTTTCATATTAAGTAATGTCGCTTAATTTATGGCGGATTCCATTGTTTCACAAATAATACAGCTAATCAATACATTATTCAATTTAGGGTATAGAAGGCAGTACGCGCAGCCTCGCTGCCCTTGTTTAATAAAACTTCACATCATACCTAAAACAAGTAACATAAAACAAGTTATTGTAGAACTTAAAACAAGCATGACATACATTGACATTGAGGTAAACTAACTTTAACCCCCCTCTACAACAATAAACGAATAAATAAATAAGGTGGTTTATTTTTGGAAATTAGTGATTTTAGTTTCATTATCTATATTAGTGTATGTATCAATGAAAAGTTTTTTTTTTTAAATATATTATATGTAAATGGTCATCAAAATTAAGTGTAATTATTGAATTATAAAAAGTGTTTTTTTATTAAGTAGATTTTGTTTTTATCATATTTCCTTTTCAAAGATAATATCATCTTCATCTTTAAATGAATAAGTTTAGATGTTCTCTTAGTAAATAGATGAACAAATAGACAAATGGAAGACCGTTATGTAAATCCAATAAAGACATATGAAGACCCAACGTCTTAGTAAATAGATGAACAAATAGACAAATGGAAGACCATCATGTAAATCCAATAAAGGCATATGAAGACCCAACGTCTTAGTAAATAGATGAACAAATAGACAAATGGAAGACCATCATGCAAATCCAATAAAGGCATATGAAGACCCAACGTCTCAATTAGTGGCTATAAAAAGGAAAGTCATGATGATAAATACTCAAATCCTTAATTTGGATATTGTGATATACGGTCATAATTGTAACGTGTAAATGTATCCCATGTTGGCCAAGTTGGTGTATTGGGTCTTAAGGCATTATTTAGCATATTTGTAAGTCATCATTCAAACTTGATAAAATAAGTTAAAAAATAATATTAGAGTTTAAATTAATGTAATGTATGACGAATGTGATTGATTGGATAGTAGACTGACATTGAACCATAGTGTTTTGAGTGTTTTGTTAGTCATACTTGTAAACTTGTAAACTTGTTAGTGTAAACTTGTTAGTGTAAACTTATTAGGTGTAAGTGGTGAGCATGTAAAGTTAAAAAAATAAAGAACATATCCCAAACATGACAAAGATGCATAAACCACTACATTGTCATTGTTAAATTTCATATCAATCAATAAAATATTAGAGTAGAGACCTTCAACCAAACATGACAAAGATGCATAAACCACTACATTGTCATTGTTAAATTTCATATCAATCAATAAAATATTAGAGTAGAGACCTTCAACTCTATTCTTCTGCTACTCAATCCCATTTCACTCCAAAAGATTAAACATTCTACAATAGGATGAACTTAAACAATGTCAATGGAAATGTATGAGTTGGATGTATGTCAACCAAATAATAATTACGCCGAACCATTTCACTCCAAAAGATTAAACATTCCACAATAGGATGAACATAAACAATGACAATGGAAATGTATGAGTTGGATGTATGTCAACCAAACAATAATTATGCCGAAGGCGTTCTTTTAGGGGGAGTTCTCTCTGGATTTTTCGTCGTCTGTCCATAGCTTATGGATAGATGACACGTGTATCATTCAAATCTATGAACATTCAGATGCATTCAGTGGATTCAGTGCATTCATATAGCGTAGAACCTACCAGGTGTTCCTCAAAATTTATACCGGCCCATTCCTCGAAATTTGTACCGACCGCCTCAAGGGATGGACAACTCTTCAACTCCTAGGTCCAGAATTTCATGGAGACTTGTCTACCCGAGGATACTTGGAAGAGATGTTGTCGCTCAACTCCTGGTGTAGGTCCTCCACAACAAAGGCAGTCACCCTTGGATGTGAAGATTAAGGGTATCATAGATCTCTTTACCTCTCCAACCCGTTGGGCAGTGACCAAGCAAAGGGGTCGACCCCATTCGGTGAAGTCCAAGCCTGTGATTGAACATCGTGGGTGCGATGTAAGGCAGTCAGAGAAGGGGATGTTAGATCAGGTTGAACGAATTTATAGGCATGGAATGTTCAACACTCATGGCTCTCAAGATCGAAGTTCCCTTATATGGTGTATATAATTTTACATCGAAGCCACGAGTATCTCATACACTGGTATGCTCATGAATAGTTAGTTGCCAATGTCTTCGTTTGCAAAATTTTCAAAAAAATTGTTTTTCCTCACCAATCATGAAGTTCATAACCAATATATAAAGTTCATAACCAATATATGATCGAAGGATATAAATCCATTTTGACATTCATTGTGGAGTAAGAAAAAATAATTATTCTCTGGAAAACAATTTTTCTTAATGAATCTCCTTTCGTGCTTTACTAGATGAATGAGTTGAACAATTTTCATAAACCTTTAAATTTCCTTCTTCATAAACCTCCTCCCATGCTTTACTATTAGAAATCTTAACAAAACACAATAAAAAGAAAGAAAATTACATATATGTAAAGAAGATGCAGCCCTAAATTTTAATTGCTTCATTGGCAAACATGATTATTAAATAATTCCAAATCATATCTACTTCCTAAGATATTTGCATTAGATTATAAGAATCAATTGAAACAAACGGCTCACAAACTTCTCCCCTCGGGATACAATGCATTTGCAAGAAGGTGAATCATCACATAAATCTATTTAAATGGTGTTCATATGCTATAATGCACCAGCATTCTTTAATTAAAATGACAAGTGTTACGTTGATATCAGCGGCTATTAATTACACGTGTTACATGTTTTTGGATGGACTTTAGTTATTGGAAAGCTCATTAGTTTTATTTAACTGCGACTCTCAAATTCTCTTATCATAAGATTTATAGAAGAGTATGTATAATGATATAACTAGCAAGAAATGAAGCCTTGTATTCCTTGTTAGATGCGGCGGCTTCCAACCTTTTTCTACACTAATTTTTCTAGATTTGGGATTTGGGTTTGCTTAATTTGGAAACATACAAATGTTTTTTTTTTTTATATTTATAATTGTTTTTATTTATTTATAATACAAATAAGTTGGAACATGACTTAGTTTTAATAAGATTGGGACTTATTATATCAGTTTTTAGTTTGGTTAAGTTTAATTTTCAGATTTTTCTTACTAATAACCTAACTAATACATTTCTTTTCAGACATTCCTTACTAATAACATAACTAATACATTCCTTGTTAAGTGCTTATTCTATTTGATGGAATCGAGTCAAACTAGCCTATTCATGTTCTACAAGTTCTTCTTTTCTATTTACAAGGCACCTACTTTCATAATCAGAAATTGGTTCTCCATACTTAGTGAATTTGACTTAAATTTTAGTCTCTAATTCTATTGGATAGCTTGGTAGTATTTATCATGGACAGATGTGTTACTACTCTTTTCCACTCTTTTCCATCTTGATCTTTTCTTAAAAAGGCAACTGATATGTTTGGAGTTTTACCTATGCTACCCTCTAATCTTGGACTTTATACATAACTCTCTCTCTCTATAACATCTGTCTATACATATATATATATATATATATATAACGTTCAAACCGATATTAGCATTTTTTTTCAATCCAAAATGGAATTTGTAGGGTCACCTTTTCAATCCAAAATGGAAATTGTGAGGTCACCTGCAAAATAACAATGTTCTCCTGTGAAGGCCAACCCTTTCCGATCTCTTTGTTAAATCTTCGTGTGGTTGTGGCCTCCATACTCTCGTTAGCCAAAATCGTAGGAAGACTGGTGAGATTCTCAAGATATTCTTTGTCTAATTCAAAATACAAATACCGTTTGACGAGTGGGGGAATGATACCCAATGATTAATGAAGGCAAGCTTAACACAAGTAAAGATATTTTTAAAAAATTATATTTAAATAACTCTAAATATAACATATTAATATGCAAGAATGTTGAATTGGAATATGCATTGATCTACTCACTTAATCCTCTTTCATCATATATTGATCGCATCCCAATGCCCACTCCTAATGACCAAACATCTGAAGATGAGCATAGCCATACTAACATACAACCAAACATGGAGATGAATGAATGGAAGTCTTTATCAAGATTGGTCCCTACAGGCAATATCAACTTCACTTCTCTTGATATGTTAGGACTTCGAGAGATTGACCCTTCCCAGCCATGGGATCAACTCAAAGTAACACAAGATAAATTAGACACTGCACCAAGCTTCATTAGCTATAATCGAAGGAATACAACAATACTACAAGAAATGAATCCACTATATACATTTTGTAGAAATCAACACAGTGCATTCGACATCATCCTGCATCACTTACAAGCAAAAGAACCAAAATAACCATTCAAGATGATCATCCAAGGCACTGCAGGCACAAAAAAATCCCACCTTATACACTACATCAAAGAAGCACTATCCTCTCAATCACCCTTTGGCCATAGCCCACTATTGCTTCTTGCCCCTTCTGGAGTTGTAGCATTTAACATACATGCGACCACTATACATGCAAGACTTAGGATTCCTATCAAGGACATGAGGCCTTTACATGGTCAGTCCCTTGCAGTGTTCCAAGAAGAAATGAAACATATTCATTACATTCTAATTGATGAGATGAGCTTCATAGGATCTAGACCTTTTGTGCAAATTGAAAGTCACTTGCGTGAGGCATTTCCAGAGAAAAAAAAAACACTATTCATTTGGTTCATGTTCAATAATTCTTGTGGGTGACCTAGGTCAACTACCACCAATAATGGACAAACCTCTTTATGCAGGAGAAACTCCAGGAAGGAGCTTATGGACAACCTTTACCACTGTAGTCAAGTTGGAAACAATATTCCGCCAACAAGGCATCTCTATCACCCAATCCCTCTTCCGTCAATTGTTAGCCAACATTCACAATGCTACACCAACCATTGATTATTGGAACCTCCTTCAATCTAGGACCGACAAATTCTTATCCGTTGAAGAACGTCAATTGTTTGATTCTTCAGTTCACCTATTTGCAACAAACATTCTTGTGACAACCATAACAAGTTCATGCTTCAATCCTTGAATAAGCCAATCACACGGAGTGATGCAGAATTACTTGGTGCTTCAATTGCACACCATCATGATGATGCTCAATTGGAAAAACATATCTTGCTATGTATAGGCCAATGAGTTATGCTATCCTGCAATTTATGGGTCCAAGTAGGATTAGTCAATGGTGCTCTCGGAGTAGTCATGCAAATTGTATATGCACCAGGAACTCACCCTCCAAATTTGCCAACATATGTTGTTGTGGCATTTGATAAATACATTGGCCCTCCATGGGACCAAACCCAACCAAATCATGTACCAATTCCACCCATACAAAGGAGTAACAAGAAAAAAATCCCTCTTAAGATGGCCTGGGCATTGACTATCCATAAATCTCAAGGCATGACCTTGACATTGGAAACATTGAACATCAAGGCTTGACCTTCACGACAATGTCACGCACTACTACTATAGAAGGAATGTGAATAGCACCAACCTTCTCCTTTGAATGCTATGACAAAATGAAGGATGTTGTTTATGTCTCACTACGAAAACAAGAAGAGGCACACTTATCTTATTTGTTGCATACCTTCTAGATTCTTCTATGTTGTAATCATACTTCTATACATGAACTTTTTGACTTGGTCCATACTTCTATACATGATATGAAATAGTTTCAAATATTTACTTCAATCATACTTTGTTACGTTGTTCTACCCATGATTAATATACAACATATCGCTTTTCTACTCATGATTAATATATCATTACAATGCTACTCATGAAATAATATACTTATAAAAAAAACTTAAAAAAAAAAACTATATTATTCTTTTTGACATTCCCTTTCCCCCGCTTCGGGGGTATGCTAGTAGTGGTTGTTTTTAAACACTCCATATAATGAGAGGCTAAAGTAAATGACTATTGTTAGTAAAAAATAAATAAAATAAAGCCACATATATGAAAAGAAAAATAAAATAAAATCACATGTATGAAAAAAAATGTTTCATATATATATATGATCAAAAATAAATTTTGGATGAGTTTGACCAAATAAATTCCTCTTAATAATTATTATTCAATCATCCAACAAAAACATTTAATGACATCCTACACATTCAAAAACAAAGTCCTCACCCTCACCCTTTTCAATACAAGACAAGATTACATTTATGAGCTACTGCTCTATTCTTATTAAACATTACATAATAGGATGAACATAAACAATAACAATGGGAATGAATTAAACATTACATAATAGGATGAACATAAACAATAACAATGGGAATGAATGAGTTGGATGTATATCAACTAAATGGGACAATGGGAATGAATGAGTTGGATGTATATCAACCAAATGGGAATGAATGAGTTGGATGTATATCAACCAAATAGTTATAGTGGTTGTTTTTAAACACCCTATGTAGTGAGATGCTAATATAAATCACTATTGCTAGTCAAAAATAAAAAAAAAAGTAAAACCATGTGTATGAAAAAGATAAAGAAAATAAAACCATATATATGAAAAATATTAAAAGAAACTAAAGTAAATAACTATAATTAGTTAAAAATAAAGAAAAAAAAACTATATCTAAAAAAAATATAAAAACAAAAAAAACAAAAAAAAACACCATGTATGAAAAATATTAAAAGAAACTAAAGTAAATAACTATAATTATGAAAAATATTAAAAGAAACTAAAGTAAATGACTATAATTAATTAAAAATAAAGAAAATAAAACTACATATATAAAAAAGAAAAAATAAAATAAAAAACCCATGTATGAAAAGATCAAAAATAGTTTTTGAATGACTTTGAGAGAACAAATTCCCCTTTGATAATTCATTTCTACATTAAAAAACAAAGCCCCTACCCCACCCTTTCCACTACAAAGTAAGATAATACAACACCTATGAGCTTACCACTTGGACCACCTAAATTCTCTGACCCCACCCTTTCCACTATAAGAAAACACCTATGAGCTTAGCACTTGGACCACCTAAATTCTATGAGCTTAGCACTTGGACCACCTAAATTCTATGAATTTCTAAAGACTACCACTTGAGTCAATTTCTCTGGTGTACAGAATCCTATGCTATGTTAGAGACTACCAATTGGGCCACCAAGTGGTAGTGGCTAGAAAAGTAATTTTGTGTGGTGTAGAGAGTCCTATGCTATGTTAGAGACTACCACTTGAGCCACCTTAATCATCCAACCTTATCTGGGTGATGCGCATGCTCTCTTTTTCGCCTTTCTTTGAGTGCATGACGTGTCTGTGTAGAGAGTCATGCGCATGCTCTCTTTTTCGCCTTTCTTTGAGTGCATGACGTGTCTACCTTGTGTACGTTAAGCTTAGCTGGCCTTTCACGAAAATTAAATTAAGGAGTGAACTAACATAGACACGACAAGTAACGTAATGAAAATCTTCCAAAGTTCTGTCCTACATAAGCAAGGTTTGGCCCTCCCAAATTAATTTTTTAAATTGAAACTAACGAGTGAATCAAAAAAAGACACAAATATCTTATGATAGATGGTGTAAAAGGTGCTGGTAATAAAGGGAAGGGGTTAATAAATTTGGATTTTTTTTTTAATTTACAATTTATATATTTTTAATAAAAAGAAAGTGACTAATAATTTTGGATTTTTTTAATTTACAATTTAAGTTTTTTTGTTAAACTATAAAATACATTTTAGTAAACTTTTAAAAATATAGAGAAAATCGAAAAAATGACTAATCAAAGTTTATCTTGTATAATAATCTTGAGATAAATAACATTAAATTTAAATTAAAAATGTTTGATATACTTTGTAAGGGTGTTAATAGATCAACTTAACTCACACAAAACAAGAAGGGAAAAAACTCTAGCAATGACTATACCATGGTGGCATGTATGAATAAAAAGATAATTAGCGATTTTTTTTTTCTTCTTCTTCTTCTTCTAGTAGAAAAATTCCTCAATTATATTATAAAAAATATAATGTGTTCTCAGATCAAGTACATCAACGAAGATATCGTTGTCAAAAACATCTTTCACATGGCAAAAGGACAAGCATGCATAATTTGCTAACAAGAGATCGGACTCTAAGAAGGAGCGGACAATCGAAAAGATACATCAGATCTTAAGAAAGAGAGAAGAGAAATTATGAAGGAAAATGTGAAAAGTGGTTGCAAATGATGTTGAAGACCGCAGATAAAGAGTTCCTTTCATCCTAAAAAAATTGTACAGTATGAGTGGGTCCCTCATGACCATCCAACCAATGGTTGAAATAGAGCACACCTGCTTTCCTATGTAAAGTAGTCTTTGATAAAAGGTTTGCTTCCTTGTTATACACTCGGGAGGTGTGTGAGAATGATAGTTTCTTGAAATGGTGCTTGAGCGATCATATTCTATCTTTCCAAGCCAAGAGTGTGATGGTTTGAAGATTACCCTGTTGATTCAGCCAGTCTATGATAACTCTGGAATCCCTGATCATATGTAGGCTATTTATGTTAAGCCTAGAAGCCAAGAGAAGGGTTGCCCAGGCACCCATAAGTTTTGTCCTTGTGTTGGTGCCTCGGTCGCAACAGAGTGTCCACATGTAAGTAGAATTTTGGCTGACGTTTATCAGCCCCCTTGCACCACTTAGAAATCCATTTTGTTGTGATGCACCGTCAAACCACCCTGTTTGGAGATCTTTTGTGGAGGGAGGCTTAACTAATATCTTTTTTTTTTTCTGTGCCCGGGTACATATCTTTCCACATTTGAAACAGTCCAAGGGATTTAAAAGCTACAACACTAGTAGATTGGTTCTTGTTTTAAATTTTTTTGTAGTTTCTAGACAACCAAATATACCAATTTACCAAAGGAGGAAGAATTTTGTAAAAAATTTCAAAAGTAATCCAATGGTCCAAGCAATCATAGGTTGAATTTCCAATCCAATCCGATTTTAAGTTGTTGTCCTGAGTTAGTTTGTCCCATACTAGGCGAGTGAACTGACATTGAGTAAACATATGGTCAGTTGTCTCTTCGCCCCTAATGCAGAGTTGACATATATTTGGACTGGTCCAACCTTTTTTCTGAAGAAATCCCAGGTGGGGATTTTGTTTTTCAATGTGAGTCAGGTAAAAATCTTAATTTTTAATGGGAATTTCCATTTCCAAAAATCATTGCTCCAGCTAGTGATATTGTTGGGCCACTCTGCATTTGCAATCGCAGAATATATATATTTTTTACATTAATGATATTGGTGTTGTTTCCTCCATCCCACATCATATGGTCCTTTGAATCATTTAGTGTGATGCCCGTGCGATTGAGCTCAGCACATTAATTGTCCCAATTCAATGCCAAATCCGGTGGAAGCTCTAAATCGCGGTTGGATTTCCAATGTGATGACTGTGTCTCGGGATTGTTGGGTTGGCGAGCTTGAAAGAGGAAATAGATATTTTTGCAATTTAATTGAGAGATTAATGATGGTGAGAGAATAGATGCATTACCAAGTCCGATGATGCGGTCTTTTCCAACAATTATGGTGTGGTCGGATCCCGAATTCCAACAAAGCCCTTTAGTAATCCAATGCATTGACTTAGTGATGATTCTCCAAGTCCGAGAAGTATTTCTAGCAGGTGGGAGACCAGCTCGGAGCCAAGTAGAAACATAAGAGAATGGAAGATATTTATCCTTTATGATGGCACTCCAAATGCCACTAGAAGTTAAGGCGTGCCATAGAGAACTTGCAACCAGTGCTTGGTTGAATTTGAAAATGTTCCTAATCCCCCAGTCGCCTTTGGATTTCGGTTTTTCTATCGATTCCCAGTTGCAGAGGTGAATTTTATGTTGATCCTTGCTGCCTGACCAGATGAACCTGTAGGTGAGTGTTCTGATTTTATCTAGTATAGAGATGGGAATGGTTGCAAGGGCCATCCAGTAAATTAGTTGTCCCTCAAGGACATATTTTATAAATGTATAACGACCTCCAATGGTGAGCCATCTATTGCACCAGTGGCTCACTCTTTTTTCCACCTTTGTAATTAACCAGTTCTAATTTGAAGCCTTGTATTGATCTTCCTTTATGAAGTATCCAAGGTACTTGAAGCCATTGGAGAGGTGGACAAATGTGTGAGGAAAGATGGTCTTCAAAAGTTCCAAGTTTTGGGCAGGTATGTTGGTGAAGTGGAAAGTTGAATTGATCCAGTTTATTTGAAGGCCCGAAGAAGAGCAGAAGATCTTTAACATTTTGGAGATTTCCTTCCATTCAGTCAAGATGACATTTGTCAATATGAGGATATCATCGACAAAGAAGAGGTGTAGAATTTTTACTAATCTTGAAACTTTTATCCCTGTGATCCTACCTTCGGCTTGGAAAGTTTTTAGAAGAAGACTTAGTCCTTCCATGGCCAGGATGAATAAGAGTGGAGATAGTGGGCAACCCTATCGGAGACCTCTGCCACTATGGAAGAAAGTAGAGGGTTCTCCATTTATGAGCACTGCAAAGTTTGCACTGGTGACACAACTCATTATCCAATTTAGGGTGTTTTTTCAGAAGCCAAACTTGATTAAGATCAATCTGAGAAAGTCTCATTCTATGTAGTCAAAAGCCTTTTTAAGATCGAGCTTGAGTATGAGGGCAGGAGTGTTTTTTTTCTTTATACTGTGTAAGCATTCTTGTGTAGATCCAACAACATCAAGAATTTGTCGACCCTTTAAGAATCCAAGTTGTTCGACTGACAAGGTTCACAAGAGAATAGGTTTCATTCAGTTTGCAATTATCTTTGAAATGAGCTTGTAGCAAAGATTGCAGAGGGAAATCATTCGAAAGTCCCCAAAGGTTTTCAGATGATTTTCTTTTGGTATAAGGGTAAAAAATGTGGAGTTTATTACCCCAATGATTTTACCATGTAATCTGGAATCTTCAAGAAGTTCCAGGAGTTCTGTCCCCACCAAATAAAAAAAGTGTAGGTAGAACTCCACGGTCCAACCGTCGGGTCCTGGGATTTTGTCCAAAGAAAAATATTTTAAAGCAATCTGAAGTTCTTGTAAAGTGCAGGGGTTGTCCAGGGAAGTGGAATCCTCTAAGTTGACCGAGTAGGGGAATAGCTGGGCTACATCAACCTGTTCCTGAAGTGTTGATTGTGATTTTGCCTCATAGAAATATTTAAAAAAGAAATTAGTTGCATCCTTAATAGCCTGTTGTCCATTGTGTAAAGTTCCAGAGTCATTCAAGATATCCCAGATATGCTTATTATTTATGGAGTTTCTTGCATATATGTGGAAGAACTTGTTATTAAGGTCGCTGTAATGTACCCATTTTACTCTACACCATTGATGCCAAAGGGCTTCATCAACAAGCAATAATTTATTCCTCTCAGATTCTAATTCTTTTAAATGTTGATGTCTCATCCCATCAGACCCATCCAAGAGATCGAGATGGTGTAGCTCCTTTATGATAACCTCCAGTACTTGAAGTCAATGTGCAACAAATTGCCTGTGTTGGGTATCCCATACTTTTATTTGTGCTTTGAACTGTGTTAGCTTCCATGTAATACACTGTTGTATTCCTGTTTCACTCAGGAATTTTGGATCGTTCCACACAGCATTGACAATAGCATTGAACCCTTCCTCCGTTAGCCAACATGAGTTTAGTTTGAAGGGAGGAGAGATACTAACTCTAGAAGTGCCAAATTGCAGATATGTCGGGGCGTGGTTGGAAACAAAAGGAGTATCCACCCAGTTTCGAATATTGTTGTCCAAACAATGCAGACTTTCAGAGATATAGAACCGATCAAGTTGCTTTGATATGGACGTCGGATCCACTCTACCGTTGCGCCAGGATGGAGCCATAATATCCGGTTGTATGTCAATTAGATCGTGAGATAGAAATAGATCGATAAAAAAATCGACCAGTGGGTCCTTGGTCGCAGAGTCACCCCACACTTCACCCAAATTGGTAGTAAAATTTAAATATCTGACGATGATAAGATTTTGAATGTCTAGGAGGCCGTAGAGTTCAACTTAGTTCCAAGAAGTTTTCCTATGAAGACATGGGCCATATATGTTGAGGAAATTAATCATCTTGTTGTTCCATCTGCTAGTTCCAATGATAAGTATTCCTCCACAACACAAGTAGGGTGCTAGGTCAAATTTTGAGGAGTCCCACGCAACAGCAAGACCTCCAGAGTTGCCCAAAGAGTTAGCAGTGCAAGTAATCCAGTCAAGACATAACTTGTTGAGGAAGATCCTGCATTTCTTCCCATCTACCAAAGTTTCCTGTAAGAAGATGATGTCAGGGGGATGACGGATGAGTAGTCTTTTGAATGTGGAGGTTTTTAGGGTCCCTCCTATCCCTCTGATATTAAGGGAGAGAATGATCATTATTTGGCACGCACTAGGGATTCGATGCCTCTAAGCTCCCCAATATCAGTAGATTGTGAAGGAGAATATGCGTTGGAATATGTGTTATGCCCCTCTTTACGCCAGACACTTCTTGTTTTTATAGGCGAGTGAACAAATCCAAAACCTCTGGACCAAGTGTGTTCTTGTTCTTGATCCAGTTAAATATTTGTTGTATGATCCGAGGTCCCCTCCGCAGGAGGTGTCTTTTGTATCGACTTCCCCAAGTATGTACGAAAGGGGATGGGTGAGAGGAATTCTTTGTATGAGGGGAGAAGTGAATCTAGCATGTCAGTGAATGAGTTTTCCCCTGGCTGGGATTCATTGGTGCTTGGTAGGTATTGTAAAGAGTATTGAATCTGTGGTTACAGAGTCGTGACATTCAGACTCCATAGTAGTATTGAAGGTCGAGTCAGGAGTGGTTACCCTTGACGTGGAGGCCCTGTTAGTGTCAAATGTTGAAGGAGCAGTGGTTGTGGTGAATGTGCTTAGGGAGGTAGGAATAGTGTGAGTTGCTAGTGGAGAGTTCGAGTTGGAAAGTGTTGGTGTAGTATGAGTGTCTAGGGTGGGAATCGAACGAGGGGGGGTAGATGTAGCAAGTGTATCTTGAGTAGGGAGTGAATGGGGGTGGTTTGTACTGGTGGTAGGGTGGGGGGGTATCATAGTATGGAAGGGGTTCTTATCGGGAGTGCAGGTGGAATGGTGTAGTGGGGGGTTTACCGGGAAATGCGTAGGATGTGAAAGGTCAAAACGAGGTGAGGGGGCACCAGGTAATCGAGGTATAACTGAGTCCAAATAATTTAATTCCCATGAGGAAATAGAGTTAAAAAGAGGAGGGCATATGTATTTTAGCTTACTAGTGATTGTGCCAGTATCAATTGAGTCTTCAGAGACCGGAAGGCTCAGATAGAAAGGATGAGTATTTGTAGCTGGAGAGTCCATCCTGATGGCCAGGTCGAGCATGGTTTCCTTAGCTTGTTCCTCTTCAATGTGACCTATGAAGGCATTTCTGAGGTGTCTCGTTTTCCTGCAAAGTGTGCATTTGAAAGGGATGCCAAGATAGTCCAACTTTTTTCTGATGAGATGACCTTTCCATTCAATGTCGATAGTCTCTAAGAGTCCATCGTGAATATCTATCTCCACCAAGACTTTTTCCATTTTCTTGTTTGATCTTTGTAGAGACCGAGGCTCCACATAGATGAATTGACTCAAAGCATTGCCAATGGAATCAAGTGCTTTTTGGTTCCATAAATGTAATGGGAGTCCTAGAAGGAGGACCCATAAGTGTCTGTGTCTGAGGTAGTCCTATGAAGGGTCGAAGTTGGTTTGCCAGAGTTTGAGCATAAGGCTACCTTCGTCCAGAGTCCATAGGCACTCAAGTATGTAGGAGAAGTCCCCTGGTGATTTGAATTGAAAGAAAATCCATCCACGAGTCAGATGGGTGATATCCGGGTCATATCCCAGCAATGGCCACCAGTTTGTATGCACCCAAGGAGTGAGTTAAAATCGACAAAGATTCTTATAGGAGATCCATCCCACTAAAGCACACAGAGTGAGGGAGATAGAGTCCTCTAATCCAATATCATCCCC